>OX371260.1:23059592-23272342 GCA_947311025.1 Lypha dubia | reverse complement strand
CATTTGGACCAACGGAAAATTAAAGCCAAAGATCCATACTTATAGACTATGTAAGTCCGATTTCTCAATTGTATTTGAGAATTTTTCTATAAAATTTGTTTGTCACTCATTTGGACCAACGGAAAATTAAAGCCAAAGATCCATACTTATAGACTATGTAAGTCCGATTTCTCAATTGTATTTGAGAATTTTTCTATAAAATTTGTTTGTCACTCATTTGGACCAACGGAAAATTAAAGCCAAAGATCCATACTTATAGACTATATAAGTCCGATTTCTCAATTGTATTTGAGAATTTTTCTATAAAATTTGTTTGTCACTCATTTGGTCCAACGGAAAATTAAAGCCAAAGATCCATACTTATAGACTATGTAAGTCCGATTTCTCAATTGTATTTGAGAATTTTTCTATAAAATTTGTTTGTCACTCATTTGGACCAACGGAAAATTAAAGCCAAAGATCCATACTTATAGACTATGTTAGTCCGATTTCTCAATTGTATTTGAGAATTTTTCTATAAAATTTGTTTGTCACTCATTTGGACCAACGGAAAATTAAAGCCAAAGATCCATACTTATAGACTATGTAAGTCCGATTTCTCAATTGTATTTGAGAATTTTTCTATAAAATTTGTTTGTCACTCATTTGGACCAACGGAAAATTAAAGCCAAAGATCCATACTTATAGACTATATAAGTCCGATTTCTCAATTGTATTTGAGAATTTTTCTATAAAATTTGTTTGTCACTCATTTGGTCCAACGGAAAATTAAAGCCAAAGATCCATACTTATAGACTATGTAAGTCCGATTTCTCAATTGTATTTGAGAATTTTTCTATAAAATTTGTTTGTCACTCATTTGGACCAACGGAAAATTAAAGCCAAAGATCCATACTTATAGACTATGTAAGTCCGATTTCTCAATTGTATTTGAGAATTTTTCTATAAAATTTGTTTGTCACTCATTTGGACCAACGGAAAATTAAAGTTAAAGATCCATACTTATAGACTATATAAGTCCGATTTCTCAATTGTATTTGAGAATTTTTCTATAAAATTTGTTTGTCACTCATTTGGACCAACGGAAAATTAAAGCCAAAGATCCATACTTATAGACTATGTAAGTCCGATTTCTCAATTGTATTTGAGAATTTTTCTATAAAATTTGTTTGTCACTCATTTGGACCAACGGAAAATTAAAGCCAAAGATCCATACTTATAGACTATGTTAGTCCGATTTCTCAATTGTATTTGAGAATTTTTCTATAAAATTTGTTTGTCACTCATTTGGACCAACGGAAAATTAAAGTTAAAGATCCATACTTATAGACTATATAAGTCCGATTTCTCAATTGTATTTGAGAATTTTTCTATAAAATTTGTTTGTCACTCATTTGGACCAACGGAAAATTAAAGCCAAAGATCCATACTTATAGACTATGTTAGTCCGATTTCTCAATTGTATTTGAGAATTTTTCTATAAAATTTGTTTGTCACTCATTTGGACCAACGGAAAATTAAAGCCAAAGATCCATACTTATAGACTATGTAAGTCCGATTTTTCAATTGTATTTGAGAATTTTTCTATAAAATTTGTTTGTCACTCATTTGGACCAACGGAAAATTAAAGCCAAAGATCCATACTTATAGACTATGTTAGTCCGATTTCTCAATTGTATTTGAGAATTTTTCTATAAAATTTGTTTGTCACTCATTTGGACCAACGGAAAATTAAAGCCAAAGATCCATACTTATAGACTATGTAAGTCCGATTTCTCAATTGTATTTGAGAATTTTTCTATAAAATTTGTTTGTCACTCATTTGGACCAACGGAAAATTAAAGCCAAAGATCCATACTTATAGACTATGTTAGTCCGATTTCTCAATTGTATTTGAGAATTTTTCTATAAAATTTGTTTGTCACTCATTTGGACCAACAGAAAATTAATTTTAAAGATCCATACCAACGGAAAATTAAAGCCAAAGATCCATACTTATAGACTATATAAGTCCGATTTCTCAATTGTATTTGAGAATTTTTCTATAAAATTTGTTTGTCACTCATTTGGACCAACGGAAAATTAAAGCCAAAGATCCATACTTATAGACTATGTTAGTCCGATTTCTCAATTGTATTTGAGAATTTTTCTATAAAATTTGTTTGTCACTCATTTGGACCAACGGAAAATTAAAGCCAAAGATCCATACTTATAGACTATGTAAGTCCGATTTCTCAATTGTATTTGAGAATTTTTCTATAAAATTTGTTTGTCACTCATTTGGACCAACGGAAAATTAAAGTTAAAGATCCATACTTATAGACTATGTTAGTCCGATTTCTCAATTGTATTTGAGAATTTTTCTATAAAATTTGTTTGTCACTCATTTGGACCAACGGAAAATTAAAGCCAAAGATCCATTCTTATAGACTATGTAAGTCCGATTTCTCAATTGTATTTAAGAATTTTTCTATAAAATTTGTTTGTCACTCATTTTGACCAACGGAAAATTAAAGCCAAAGATCCATACTTATAGACTATGTAAGTCCGATTTCTCAATTGTATTTGAGAATTTTTCTATAAAATTTGTTTGTCACTCATTTGGACCAACGGAAAATTAAAGTCAAAGATCCATACTTATAGACTATGTAAGTCCGATTTCTCAATTGTATTTGAGAATTTTTCTATAAAATTTTTTTGTCACTCATTTGGACCAACAGAAAATTAATTTTAAAGATCCATACCAACGGAAAATTAAAGCCAAAGATCCATACTTATAGACTATGTAAGTCCGATTTCTCAATTGTATTTGAGAATTTTTCTATAAAATTTGTTTGTCACTCATTTGGACCAACGGAAAATTAAAGCCAAAGATCCATACTTATAGACTATGTAAGTCCGATTTCTCAATTGTATTTGAGAATTTTTCTATAAAATTTGTTTGTCACTCATTTGGACCAACGGAAAATTAAAGCCAAAGATCCATACTTATAGACTATGTAACTCCGATTTCTCAATTGTATTTGAGAATTTTTCTATAAAATTTGTTTGTCACTCATTTGGTCCAACGGAAAATTAAAGCCAAAGATCCATACTTATAGACTATGTAAGTCCGATTTCTCAATTGTATTTGAGAATTTTTCTATAAAATTTGTTTGTCACTCATTTGGACCAACGGAAAATTAAAGCCAAAGATCCATACTTATAGACTATGTAAGTCCGATTTCTCAATTGTATTTGAGAATTTTTCTATAAAATTTGTTTGTCACTCATTTGGACCAACGGAAAATTAAAGTTAAAGATCCATACTTATAGACTATATAAGTCCGATTTCTCAATTGTATTTGAGAATTTTTCTATAAAATTTGTTTGTCACTCATTTGGACCAACGGAAAATTAAAGCCAAAGATCCATACTTATAGACTATGTAAGTCCGATTTCTCAATTGTATTTGAGAATTTTTCTATAAAATTTGTTTGTCACTCATTTGGACCAACGGAAAATTAAAGCCAAAGATCCATACTTATAGACTATGTTAGTCCGATTTCTCAATTGTATTTGAGAATTTTTCTATAAAATTTGTTTGTCACTCATTTGGACCAACGGAAAATTAAAGTTAAAGATCCATACTTATAGACTATATAAGTCCGATTTCTCAATTGTATTTGAGAATTTTTCTATAAAATTTGTTTGTCACTCATTTGGACCAACGGAAAATTAAAGCCAAAGATCCATACTTATAGACTATATAAGTCCGATTTCTCAATTGTATTTGAGAATTTTTCTATAAAATTTGTTTGTCACTCATTTGGTCCAACGGAAAATTAAAGCCAAAGATCCATACTTATAGACTATGTAAGTCCGATTTCTCAATTGTATTTGAGAATTTTTCTATAAAATTTGTTTGTCACTCATTTGGACCAACGGAAAATTAAAGCCAAAGATCCATACTTATAGACTATGTTAGTCCGATTTCTCAATTGTATTTGAGAATTTTTCTATAAAATTTGTTTGTCACTCATTTGGACCAACGGAAAATTAAAGTTAAAGATCCATACTTATAGACTATATAAGTCCGATTTCTCAATTGTATTTGAGAATTTTTCTATAAAATTTGTTTGTCACTCATTTGGACCAACGGAAAATTAAAGTTAAAGATCCATACTTATAGACTATGTAAGTCCGATTTCTCAATTGTATTTGAGAATTTTTCTATAAAATTTGTTTGTCACTCATTTGGACCAACGGAAAATTAAAGCCAAAGATCCATTCTTATAGACTATGTAAGTCCGATTTCTCAATTGTATTTAAGAATTTTTCTATAAAATTTGTTTGTCACTCATTTTGACCAACGGAAAATTAAAGCCAAAGATCCATACTTATAGACTATGTAAGTCCGATTTCTCAATTGTATTTGAGAATTTTTCTATAAAATTTGTTTGTCACTCATTTGGACCAACGGAAAATTAAAGTCAAAGATCCATACTTATAGACTATGTAAGTCCGATTTCTCAATTGTATTTGAGAATTTTTCTATAAAATTTGTTTGTCACTCATTTGGACCAACGGAAAATTAAAGCCAAAGATCCATACTTATAGACTATGTAAGTCCGATTTCTCAATTGTATTTGAGAATTTTTCTATAAAATTTGTTTGTCACTCATTTGGACCAACGGAAAATTAAAGCCAAAGATCCATACTTATAGACTATGTTAGTCCGATTTCTCAATTGTATTTGAGAATTTTTCTATAAAATTTGTTTGTCACTCATTTGGACCAACGGAAAATTAAAGCCAAAGATCCATACTTATAGACTATGTAAGTCCGATTTCTCAATTGTATTTGAGAATTTTTCTATAAAATTTGTTTGTCACTCATTTGGACCAACGGAAAATTAAAGCCAAAGATCCATACTTATAGACTATGTTAGTCCGATTTCTCAATTGTATTTGAGAATTTTTCTATAAAATTTGTTTGTCACTCATTTGGACCAACAGAAAATTAATTTTAAAGATCCATACCAACGGAAAATTAAAGCCAAAGATCCATACTTATAGACTATATAAGTCCGATTTCTCAATTGTATTTGAGAATTTTTCTATAAAATTTGTTTGTCACTCATTTGGACCAACGGAAAATTAAAGCCAAAGATCCATACTTATAGACTATGTTAGTCCGATTTCTCAATTGTATTTGAGAATTTTTCTATAAAATTTGTTTGTCACTCATTTGGACCAACGGAAAATTAAAGCCAAAGATCCATACTTATAGACTATGTAAGTCCGATTTCTCAATTGTATTTGAGAATTTTTCTATAAAATTTGTTTGTCACTCATTTGGACCAACGGAAAATTAAAGCCAAAGATCCATACTTATAGACTATGTTAGTCCGATTTCTCAATTGTATTTGAGAATTTTTCTATAAAATTTGTTTGTCACTCATTTGGACCAACGGAAAATTAAAGCCAAAGATCCATACTTATAGACTATGTAAGTCCGATTTCTCAATTGTATTTGAGAATTTTTCTATAAAATTTGTTTGTCACTCATTTGGACCAACGGAAAATTAAAGCCAAAGATCCATACTTATAGACTATGTTAGTCCGATTTCTCAATTGTATTTGAGAATTTTTCTATAAAATTTGTTTGTCACTCATTTGGACCAACGGAAAATTAAAGCCAAAGATCCATACTTATAGACTATGTTAGTCCGATTTCTCAATTGTATTTGAGAATTTTTCTATAAAATTTTTTTGTCACTCATTTGGACCAACAGAAAATTAATTTTAAAGATCCATACCAACGGAAAATTAAAGCCAAAGATCCATACTTATAGACTATATAAGTCCGATTTCTCAATTGTATTTGAGAATTTTTCTATAAAATTTGTTTGTCACTCATTTGGACCAACGGAAAATTAAAGCCAAAGATCCATACTTATAGACTATGTTAGTCCGATTTCTCAATTGTATTTGAGAATTTTTCTATAAAATTTGTTTGTCACTCATTTGGACCAACGGAAAATTAAAGCCAAAGATCCATACTTATAGACTATGTAAGTCCGATTTCTCAATTGTATTTGAGAATTTTTCTATAAAATTTGTTTGTCACTCATTTGGACCAACGGAAAATTAAAGCCAAAGATCCATACTTATAGACTATGTTAGTCCGATTTCTCAATTGTATTTGAGAATTTTTCTATAAAATTTGTTTGTCACTCATTTGGACCAACGGAAAATTAAAGTTAAAGATCCATACTTATAGACTATATAAGTCCGATTTCTCAATTGTATTTGAGAATTTTTCTATAAAATTTGTTTGTCACTCATTTGGACCAACGGAAAATTAAAGCCAAAGATCCATACTTATAGACTATATAAGTCCGATTTCTCAATTGTATTTGAGAATTTTTCTATAAAATTTGTTTGTCACTCATTTGGACCAACGGAAAATTAAAGCCAAAGATCCATTCTTATAGACTATGTAAGTCCGATTTCTCAATTGTATTTAAGAATTTTTCTATAAAATTTGTTTGTCACTCATTTTGACCAACGGAAAATTAAAGCCAAAGATCCATACTTATAGACTATGTAAGTCCGATTTCTCAATTGTATTTGAGAATTTTTCTATAAAATTTGTTTGTCACTCATTTGGACCAACGGAAAATTAAAGTCAAAGATCCATACTTATAGACTATGTAAGTCCGATTTCTCAATTGTATTTGAGAATTTTTCTATAAAATTTTTTTGTCACTCATTTGGACCAACAGAAAATTAGTTTTAAAGATCCATACCAACGGAAAATTAAAGCCAAAGATCCATACTTATAGACTATATAAGTCCGATTTCTCAATTGTATTTGAGAATTTTTCTATAAAATTTGTTTGTCACTCATTTGGACCAACGGAAAATTAAAGTTAAAGATCCATACTTATAGACTATGTAAGTCCGATTTCTCAATTGTATTTGAGAATTTTTCTATAAAATTTGTTTGTCACTCATTTGGACCAACGGAAAATTAAAGCCAAAGTTCCATACTTATAGACTATGTTAGTCCGATTTCTCAATTGTATTTGAGAATTTTTCTATAAAATTTTTTTGTCACTCATTTGGACCAACAGAAAATTAATTTTAAAGATCCATACCAACGGAAAATTAAAGTTAAAGATCCATACTTATAGACTATGTAAGTCCGATTTCTCAATTGTATTTGAGAATTTTTCTATAAAATTTGTTTGTCACTCATTTGGACCAACGGAAAATAAAGCCAAAGATCCATACTTATAGACTATGTTAGTCCGATTTCTCAATTGTATTTGAGAATTTTTCTATAAAATTTGTTTGTCACTCATTTGGACCAACGGAAAATTAAAGCCAAAGATCCATACTTATAGACTATGTAAGTCCGATTTCTCAATTGTATTTGAGAATTTTTCTATAAAATTTGTTTGTCACTCATTTGGACCAACGGAAAATTAAAGCCAAAGATCCATACTTATAGACTATGTTAGTCCGATTTCTCAATTGTATTTGAGAATTTTTCTATAAAATTTGTTTGTCACTCATTTGGACCAACGGAAAATTAAAGTTAAAGATCCATACTTATAGACTATATAAGTCCGATTTCTCAATTGTATTTGAGAATTTTTCTATAAAATTTGTTTGTCACTCATTTGGACCAACGGAAAATTAAAGCCAAAGATCCATACTTATAGACTATATAAGTCCGATTTCTCAATTGTATTTGAGAATTTTTCTATAAAATTTGTTTGTCACTCATTTGGTCCAACGGAAAATTAAAGCCAAAGATCCATACTTATAGACTATGTAAGTCCGATTTCTCAATTGTATTTGAGAATTTTTCTATAAAATTTGTTTGTCACTCATTTGGACCAACGGAAAATTAAAGCCAAAGATCCATACTTATAGACTATGTAAGTCCGATTTCTCAATTGTATTTGAGAATTTTTCTATAAAATTTGTTTGTCACTCATTTGGACCAACGGAAAATTAAAGTTAAAGATCCATACTTATAGACTATATAAGTCCGATTTCTCAATTGTATTTGAGAATTTTTCTATAAAATTTGTTTGTCACTCATTTGGACCAACGGAAAATTAAAGTTAAAGATCCATACTTATAGACTATATAAGTCCGATTTCTCAATTGTATTTGAGAATTTTTCTATAAAATTTGTTTGTCACTCATTTGGACCAACGGAAAATTAAAGCCAAAGATCCATACTTATAGACTATGTTAGTCCGATTTCTCAATTGTATTTGAGAATTTTTCTATAAAATTTGTTTGTCACTCATTTGGACCAACGGAAAATTAAAGCCAAAGATCCATACTTATAGACTATGTTAGTCCGATTTCTCAATTGTATTTGAGAATTTTTCTATAAAATTTGTTTGTCACTCATTTGGACCAACGGAAAATTTAAGTTAAAGATCCATACTTATAGACTATATAAGTCCGATTTCTCAATTGCATTTGAGAATTTTTCTATAAAATTTGTTTGTCACTCATTTGGACCAACGGAAAATTAAAGCCAAAGATCCATACTTATAGACTATGTAAGTCCGATTTCTCAATTGTATTTGAGAATTTTTCTATAAAATTTGTTTGTCACTCATTTGGACCAACGGAAAATTAAAGCCAAAGATCCATACTTATAGACTATGTAAGTCCGATTTCTCAATTGTATTTGAGAATTTTTCTATAAAATTTGTTTTTCACTCATTTGGACCAACAGAAAATTAATTTTAAAGATCCATACTTATAGACTATATAAGTCCGATTTCTCAATTGTATTTGAGAATTTTTCTATAAAATTTGTTTGTCACTCATTTGGACCAATGGGAAATTAAAGCCAAAGATTCATACTTATAGACTATGTAAGTCCGATTTCTCAATTGTATTTGAGAATTTTTCTATAAAATTTGTTTGTCACTCATTTGGACCAACGGAAAATTAAAGCCAAAGATCCATACTTATAGACTATGTAAGTCCGATTTCTCAATTGTATTTGAGAATTTTTCTATAAAATTTGTTTGTCACTCATTTGGACCAACGGAAAATTAAAGTTAAAGATCCATACTTATAGACTATATAAGTCCGATTTCTCAATTGTATTTGAGAATTTTTCTATAAAATTTGTTTGTCACTCATTTGGACCAACGGAAAATTAAAGTTAAAGATCCATACTTATAGACTATGTTAGTCCGATTTCTCAATTGTATTTGAGAATTTTTCTATAAAATTTGTTTGTCACTCATTTGGACGAACGGAAAATTAAAGCCAAAGATCCATACTTATAGACTATATAAGTCCGATTACTCAATTGTATTTGAGAATTTTTCTATAAAATTTGTTGGTTACTCATTTGGACCAATGGGAAATTAAAGCCAAAGATCCATACTTATAGACTATGTAAGTCCGATTTCTCAATTGTATTTGAGAATTATTCTATAAAATTTGTTTGTCACTAATTTGGACCAACGGAAAATTAAAGCCAAAGATCCATACTTATAGACTATGTAAGTCCGATTTCTCAATTGTATTTGAGAATTTTTCTATAAAATTTGTTTGTCACTCATTTGAACCAACGGAAAATTAAAGTTAAAGATCCATACTTATAGACTATGTAAGTCCGATTTCTCAATTGTATTTGAGAATTTTTCTATAAAATTTGTTTGTCACTCATTTGGACCAACGGAAAAATAAAGCCAAAGATCCATACTTATAGACTATATAAGTCCGATTTCTCAATTGTATTTGAGAATTTTTCTATAAAATTTGTTTGTCACTCATTTGGACCAACGGAAAATTAAAGCCAAAGATCCATACTTATAGACTATGTTAGTCCGATTTCTCAATTGTATTTGAGAATTTTTCTATAAAATTTGTTTGTCACTCATTTGGACCAACGGAAAATTAAAGCCAAAGATCCATACTTATAGACTATATAAGTCCGATTTCTCAATTGTATTTGAGAATTTTTCTATAAAATTTGTTTGTCACTCATTTGGACCAACGGAAAATTAAAGCCAAAGATCCATACTTATAGACTATGTTAGTCCGATTTCTCAATTGTATTTGAGAATTTTTCTATAAAATTTGTTTGTCACTCATTTGGACCAACGGAAAATTAAAGCCAAAGATCCATACTTATAGACTATGTAAGTCCGATTTCTCAATTGTATTTGAGAATTTTTCTATAAAATTTGTTTGTCACTCATTTGGACCAACGGAAAATTAAAGTTAAAGATCCATACTTATAGACTATATAAGTCCGATTTCTCAATTGTATTTGAGAATTTTTCTATAAAATTTGTTTGTCACTCATTTGGACCAACGGAAAATTAAAGCCAAAGATCCATACTTATAGACTATGTTAGTCCGATTTCTCAATTGTATTTGAGAATTTTTCTATAAAATTTGTTTGTCACTCATTTGGACCAACGGAAAATTAAAGTTAAAGATCCAAACTTATAGACTATGTAAGTCCGATTTCTCAATTGTATTTGAGAATTTTTCTATAAAATTTGTTGGTTACTCATTTGGACCAATGGGAAATTAAAGCCAAAGATCCATACTTATAGACTATGTAAGTCCGATTTCTCAATTGTATTTGAGAATTTTTCTATAAAATTTGTTTGTCACTAATTTGGACCAACGGAAAATTAAAGCCAAAGATCCATACTTATAGACTATGTAAGTCCGATTTCTCAATTGTATTTGAGAATTTTTCTATAAAATTTGTTTGTCACTCATTTGAACCAATGGGAAATTAAAGCCAAAGATCCATACTTATAGACTATGTAAGTCCGATTTCTCAATTGTATTTGAGAATTTTTCTATAAAATTTGTTTGTCACTAATTTGGACCAACGGAAAATTAAAGCCAAAGATCCATACTTATAGACTATGTAAGTCCGATTTCTCAATTGTATTTGAGAATTTTTCTATAAAATTTGTTTGTCACTCATTTGAACCAATGGGAAATTAAAGCCAAAGATCCATACTTATAGACTATGTAAGTCCGATTTCTCAATTGTATTTGAGAATTTTTCTATAAAATTTGTTTGTCACTCATTTGGACCAATGGGAAATTAAAGCCAAAGATCCATACTTATAGACTATGTAAGTCCGATTTCTCAATTGTATTTGAGAATTTTTCTATAAAATTTGTTTGTCACTCATTTGGACCAATGGGAAATTAAAGCCAAAGATCCATACTTATAGACTATGTAAGTTCTATTTTCAGTCGGATTTAGTTAAGCGTAAATGGAATTACAAGCACTTTGTTTCGCTTATGCAAGATATTCGATAAAAAGAAGTTCAGATAAGTGAAAAACGTTTCAGTTAAACGAACTAACTTCATAATAACTCTGTAAAACGAAAATATAGCATTAGAAGTAAAACATCTGTACATATGGACACACATTTAACACATATGTATATCATATTATAGCGTTTTAATTTATCTTTTCAATTAGTACTTTTTTTATGGGGAGGAATTGCCTATTCTAATCTTCCCATTGGAGAAAATTGTCAAATAAGCACTGCCGAAAATATGAAAGTTTTAACTTACTTTTTATATTGTTTGAAATGTTATATTTATATATGAAAGGAGAGCCTGTATTATAAAGAGTGAATAATATATATGTATATGCATTGGTGAAGGGTATATAAGATTCGGCACAGCTTACTTGTTTGCCGCCCACTTTGACTCATTCCTCAAAAAAAATACGTTTTTAGTGTACTCGCTATGATTTTTATATGTCTACAGAACACTGTTAACCTGCGAACAGAGCTATGTTAAATTCTGTGGTTCATGTCTATGGTTTTACATTTTAAAATTTAACTTCACACACGTGATTTAATGACGACATATGTCGTACCTATTAAGTGCCTGCAAAGAGTTGCAATCACCAAGCTTCTTAGTTTTCTCAGCAAAAAAAAAAAAAAAGAAACAAGAAATGCTGCAGCAAAAATTTACTACTGTAGACAGGGATTAATTCTCATGGGATCGTTTGGGCACTATTATAGATGATCTTTTTAAACATTTCGTATTCCAAATTTAGAGCTGCACTGTGAAAATACTTCCATATAAATTAACTTGAAAGATTTTCCGTTCTAAATTCTTTTTAACTTGTAATCGATCTAAATGACATATACAGCAATCCAAGTTGTTTTTTAAAATTAAGAATCTAATAATATTTTACATTCGATCATTTAGACAACAAAAAGTCTAATTGAAGTTAAAATGCCTAATTAAAAAACAAAAGAAGAAATGTTATATGATGTTGATACTGTTTATTATTATAAATTCAAATCAGTGATCAGCATACACATACTCTTAACAATTTGCGATTGCATGAGCTCTGCTGCAACCCTTCTTCTCACAATGTACACACAAAAAAATCGTGTACCATCGTGTCTGTCATGAGTTCCGAACGTTTTCAAATAGAATGAAAATTTCCGAATCACAAAATAGAATATTTGTTGTCCGGCATACTTCCGAATATTTTTGCTCGATTAGTGGCTAATGTGGGATTTTTTTTAAATCTCCTTTTCCATGTGTTATTACCCAGCTAGCAAAAAAGAGTCGAAAATAATTAGCAATAGAACTAATAAATGACTCGAAAAACGATCACAAATGAATCCCTAATGAATAGATATACGACTGATAAATGACTCAAAAAAGACTCGACTCGTAAGCGATTAGAAATGTGAAAAATATGTGAATCGAAAAAGACACACAAATGAAGTTAAATAAGACTGATAAATGACTAGAAAAATATTCGAATATGACTATAAATACCATTAGAAAAGGATCGAAAATGACTCTAAGCTAACAAAAAAAGGAATCATAAATGACTCCCCAAGAAGAGTCACGGGTAGGGTATTTTCTCCCGACAAAAGTATCTTTAATGATCAGAAAATGAGCGCATATTCTGGCTCTTTAATCGCGCAGAAGAGTCGACACAGACTCGAATTTGATTAAAAATTTCAAAAAATACTGGCTGGGTATCAAACATATATTGGATTTTATTTCCGAATGAGGTAGATAAGATATCAAATTTAAGTTCAAAAAAGATTTTTTTCAAATTAAATCATTTTTTTTTTTGTGTAATAAATGTAGTCGAAAGTAAAACGAAAAAATTGTTCGGAAGTGAATGTCAGGACACCAAAATATTCGGAAAAGATTCACTTTCACACGGTTGTGAAACTCATGACAGACACGAATATTTAAGTATTTTGGGATTTCTTTGAGTACGAGTTTTGATTAACAACACCCCAAGTAAATATTGCCTCATGTGTCCAAATTAAAGAATGGTGTTCTCAAAACTACCGATTTAAAAACTGAAAATCCCCGATTTTATTCAAAATAAATATATAGGGTATTTTTTATAGAGTGACACAAGTTCAAATCATAATAAAAGAAGGAAATATATTTCTTATATCAATAAAACGGGCTTTATTGGAAAGAAAATTTTATGAAATTAATGTTTGAATATGATTTCTGCCAAGTGGCCGCCACGGCAGGCGCGTAGAAAACGCAACCTGGAACACCGGCCGTATTTCGCCGATAACTCTTTGAAAGTTGATTTCCAGGTGTTCAATTGTTTGTGGTTTATCGACGTAGACAAGTGACTTAACATAACCCCAAAGAAAATAATCTAATTGGGTTAAATCACTCGATCTAGGTACCAATTAATTGGGCCATTACCTGAAATTATTTTTTCATCAAAAATTTATTTGAGTAAATTAATTGTAGCGCCCGCTGTACGATGAGTTTGACGAATAGAATAATTATTTTTATTAAAAATTTCAAAAATTTGCTCGCGTTGCTCTGGTGTAAGTCAATTGATAATGAAATTTCAAAGCAAACTAAACAAAATGCAACTATCAGCTGTGAAATGGGTGCTCAAATAAAGCAGTGATGCCAACTCAAAGTTGTGACACTCTAAAAAAACACCCATTATTTATATTTGGTTGTTTTCCTCAAATTCAATTTTACTGAAAAATATGATTTAATAAAATTCACTATTGAACAGGTAAATACAAACTGAGACACAATTATGTTATTTTATGGTTTATTCTGATTTGTTGGGTATAATGCTTTGGAATGAGTAGAGCGTTTTTAGCTGAGAATTTTTGTATGAAAAACTCTGAAATAAGAGGCTGCGAACATATCGCTCCTTTATTGCAACGTAGTCATATCTCAAAAAAACTCAAACGTGGGAAAATGCATTTAAAGTTTTCAAAGCGTAAGCATTTATATGGACGGCTTGAGCATGCAAGCGGTTATAACTTTGGTTTAGATAGAGATATGTTTATGCAAATTTTTTTACAAATAAAGAAGGTATTGAGAAATTCTTTTTCGTCAGTAACTGAAAAATTTTGTTTTTTGAGATATGACTATGTTGCAATAAAGGAGCGATATAACGTAACGTTCAAGGGGGGTGTTAAATATTTGTTACAGCTTGGATATTTTCCACTGAAAATTGTGTAAAAAGGGTTGCGAAGGGGGCGGGTAGGGAGTTTAAAAATTTCCGAAAACGGCGTTACGAAATATGTGAATGTCCCTTAACGAATTTCTTACAGTAAACTCAGAAAAAATTCGTTATATTAAGGGTTTTTCTTATGTTGTAATTCATTTTATCAATGTTTCACTGTACATGCAAATAATGGCAAAATAAAACAATATTATTCCATATTGAAAATGAAAATCCTCAAATCCCTCCTAATAAAAATCTGTCCCCAAACGGCAGCTATAATCTCCAATTTGATCAAAAATCCCAACACCTGGCTACACTGATTATAATTATAATGACTATTCGGGAGTAAAGTAAACCCCTTGAATATTTTTATTTTTTCACACAGCAAAGTGCCACCCACCCTAATGTTAATGCTGTATATACATATTTACACACATGCAGTAGACTACACCTACGAGGAAATAAAATTATTTTGTTATTATGAAGGCAACGTGTAAGGCTAAGTAGGTGTTAGTAGGTGTTTTTTATTACCCAGCACAAGTATGTACTTTTAAATTTAGCTTTAAATTGGCTGAAGGCACTTCGAGAATAATATGGATTTAAAAACTAAAACGCCATCACAAACACTTTAAAAGTTTTTATAAAAGCAAAAGAAATCAATCATAAACTTAACACTTGTTCTACAAAGAAAATTCAGATTGATGGGTGGTCGGTCGGTCAGTTGTATAAGCAAAATCATGTTTTCTTGTGAAATATTTTTACGCGTTTATGTTTTCTGGTCTTAAGTTAAATTATTATAAAGAAAAACATTTCTTTCCTGTTCTTGAAGCTCAATTTTGTGTTAAATAAACCATTTATTTTGTGTTGTTTCTTTTTATTAAAATTTCTTTTAATTTACTTGTAGTTGGTTTTCCTCATTTTAAGATTGTAATAAAGTTGTAAGTGCCAAAATTTAAAATTTTTTATTTTTTTTTTTTTAAGTTTCCATACGCTTTTCCCAATTGACCAATATTGAATTTGTCAAATCGCCTGCTGGTTGTAAATTATTCAAATATATTTAATTTTATTTGTTATAATTTCTCTTTATCGAAAAGTTTAATTTAAGATGAGACCGTATAATTTTAAACTTTCATGTGTTTGATGTACACACATATTAAAATGTTTTCGGTTAGAAAGCTTTCCCTTTTTTTCTTTGGTTCTAGAGCACAACATTAAATATATTTTAATACCGTGAAGGGTACAAAAAAAAACCCAATAAATTGAATTAATTACTTTTGTAATTATCCCTGAAATGAATAGATATCAATCACTGTTATGGTTTCACCCCATCTACTGAATATTTAAGATTTTACCAGATTTTAAACGCAGCTGGTTCGTGTATTCTGCCAAAATTTCTTTTTTGGTTCTTGAAAACATGTACATTAATTTATCCACGAAAAAAAAAGTCCTCTTAATATTGGAAAATGCCGTGGAATAACCCAAAAAAAGATTGTGGGGGGGTTTGAATTTGAATCAAGTGTTTCGTGTTTACAGTGCAACAAATATGCCTACCATAAATTGAGAAGGAGTGGCAAACGAAATATTTGCCCCAATATATTTTAGACGGCCAACAAAAGACAAGTATTGAAAAATTATTTAATTTAATTTTTTTTAGTTCTTTGAAGTTGTTCATGTCTTCACAGCCCATGTTTACAAGTAGAGAAGAAAAAAATCTTAAAATAACACATAAAAATACACCTATTTGTCGATTATTATTCTACAAAATTTTTTTATTAAATTCAAAATCCTTGCATGATTTCCCAAAGTAGGAAGGACAACAATTCCTTCATTACTCTCTTCGTAGAAAACTTTCTTTTTGCCAGGATTTTTTTTATTATTGATAATAAAAAAATACGTAATCAGATAAAATTACCGGGGAATCGTTAGTTTTCATTCGGTCGATCGATTGGGCCTTCGCACAGGAACCTATAGCAGTTGATTTAACTCTTATAGTATGTGTGGCCTCTACCAATGTCAAATAAATAAAAATAAATATTAAAATGATTGCACACAAGAGTGTGGCATTCGCAAATAAATACAAGATTTTACCCCTTAACTTCGTTCACGCTACATGTTTGTGAGGTCATAAGCTGTCTGTCTATCAAATTTTTCGAAAAATCAAAAAAGGTACCAAAAGTACTTAATTTGCTAATTTTAGAAAGTAAGGTACTTTCCCCCAATGATCACTGTGTTCTTTATATAAAACAAATTAATCGTAAAAATATACGAAAAAGTACCAGTTTTTTTTAATTTATCCCCCAGAAAGTAAACTGCATAATAATTTCCAAAATAGTAGAAAAAAAAAGTACCAAAAGTACTAATTTGTTCCTTTTTTAACCCCTGAAAAGTATCAAATTCTTTAATCTGGGTAACATGCTCTTCGTCTAACAAATTTTATCGAAATCCAAATTTGAAAGAGAATTTGTGTAGGAAAAAGGTACCTAAAGTAAAAAAGTACCAAAAATAAAAAAGTAACAAAAGTATTAGTTTTTTTTTTTTAATTTCAGCCACTAGAAAGTATGCTTATTTATAAAAATTTTATAAAATATTAATACAAAAATTAAATTGTACTTATTTTACTACCCCTTAAAAAGTACCAGCTTACTACAATTTTACTATATATGGTAAGTGGAAAACTAAGAGTCCGTGCAAGGTATTCATAAGAAACTAATAAAAAACTTCCACAAAATATAAATTTTTTTTTTTGGCTAAATAAATAAACGAACAAACTTTGTTCGGTAAACTCTTAACTATATTATTGCCTTATAAAGTTAACTTGTATAGCGATGTCGGAATTAGCTATTGGCTAAAACCTGATGACACCTTTTCAGAATTAAAAATTGGGCACCAAAATAGCCAAACTGAGTATAGGCGCTTACTACCCTTTGGTAGGTAGAGTTGAACCTATACTTTCATATCTGTGTGTTTTTTCGCACTGTTGCACTGTGTAATATAAAAATTTTATAAAAAAAAACAAATGTAATCTGCCTCACAAACATTATCTTGAAACAAGAGAACTGACTTGTCAAGGGATTGTTTACATTTTAATTTTGCAGAAGAAGTATTATTGATTAATTAGAAATATTTTTGTTTTCTATCCATACTTACATTGAAAACTAAAGTCCGTTTAAGTGCTTATTGTTCAACAGATTAAATTTTTAAAATATTATTTGGTAAATTTTTTGTTTTTTTTTTAGAATATTAATCGAAAGAAAATACAGTTTTTAAAATACTAGAATAAATAATATTAAATTAGTTAAACATTTGTTACAACTTAAATATAAAAACTAAATATAAACTAATTATGTACAATTTAATTATCATCTCCTTTCGCCTAAATGATGAATCAACGAACAATTAACCACTAAATAAATAAAATAGAAATAGAAATTGAAATTGAAATAAAAAAATATAACAAGCACATGTATGAAAGGAAAAATAAATTTCTAAATTAATGACTACAAGGGCCTTTGCTCGCACCAATCAACTCTTGAAACAAATTGATTTCCATCTATTCACTTTCAAATCGATTAATTTCTTTCCAACGCATTCGAATATTCTCTCTATTCTGTATTTATATTACAATCTGGATACAATACTAAGCAGTCCTTTTGCTCCTGGCCATCACGTGCTGCTTGTATGAGACGGAAAAATCTAATTACAGCCCCATTAGTATTTTTGATTGGCTCTAATTCATTTGTATCTCTGCAATTAAAAATAGAAATAGAAAAAAATGTATTAAACTAAATGTGGCAACATGTTTTGAGCTGGATTAATCATGAAGTTGGGAAAAACAGCAAAAGTAATTAAGTAGTCTTAGATATTTAACAAAGCCAAAATAATTTTTAATCAATATAAATGTATTTTCATTAGCAGGTTATCTATAGTGAAAAAAAAAACATTTTTCAAAGTCCCTTTGGTTAATTGTAATGTCTTGAAGAAAAGCTACAAAAGAAATCAACTTGTTTAGCCGCATCTGCTTATTCTTATTTCATGTTTAATTTCATTTAACAAACTATTGCTGGTGTTCAACTGAATATAAGATCACAAAAGAACTCATATATTAAAAAATTTGTAAAGAAATCCTTTCTTTAGGCTTACACTAGGCACAAGCATTCAAGTGGAATCAATAAGATTCCGTTTTGACTGACCAGTCCTCTCGTCAGCGTCAACCTCATCTAGGTCCGAATCCAGGCCCCGGATTCGGAGTAAGATACTAGATCCATCCCGTCGAATTGAGGTATCTAGTTAGGTCGGAGGTATCAAGGATAGGTTACCTCCGAGAGATCGACTACTATGATGTTGCTTAGGAATTTGTGTCTCGAAAGGTGCAAGGCCAGGCATTTGCAAAGAAAGTGGAAGACTGTTTCCTCTTTGCTATGATCCCGGCAACTACGGCAGAACGCACTGTAGGAAAGGCCTATCCTGCTAGCGTGTCTCCCGATTACCCAGTGCCCCGTCAATACTGCGACGAGCCTCGAGATGACCCTGCGGTTTCTGTTAATTAGGTTTTCTTAGCCACCTTGCTCGTGCTCAACCTGCGTCACCTATCTTCAGCTTTCTGCCGGTAATAATTGAGAATGAGATTTCTAATATTGCCAAACGGCATAGCTACCGATTTAGCAGTGGCCGTGGCCAGTTCGTCCGCCTGTTCGTTGCCTTGGAAGTTGATATGTGTGGGAACCCAGATGAGTGTAACGTCAGTCTGTCTACCCAGTCTGGATAACGCGTCTTTGCACTGGCTAACTAAAGAAGAAAAAGTAGTGCTCTTAGAGACAGAAGTGCCGCTTGGCTATCGACAAAGATGCCGACTCTTCCTTGGACACCCCTGTCAATTAAAAGCCTACACGCTTCCCTTATGGCCAATATTTCCGCCTGAAATACACTGTCTTCATCAGGAAGTCGAAATGAGAGCTTTATTCCAAGGTCCTTCGAGAATACTCTAGAGCCCACACCGCAGATCATTCTTGATCCGTCAGTATACATCTTGAAGTTGAAGTCTTTTTCTATGTTTCCCCCCTTCCACTCCCGTCTGGATGGAATAAGGACTTTGAACGATCAAAGTCAAGATGAGGTACCATGTAATCGGTGGGTTTCCTCAGCGTCGGTGGTAACTGATCTAGAATTCTAGCATGGCCATAGGTCCTTGATCTCCACCTCCCGCTAGTCTTGCCACACTGCTTGAGGATGCAGACAATACATGAAGGTCGATCGGAATCAGGTTTAGCATAGCATTCAGAGCTTTTGAAGGACTACTACGTAAACATCCAGTAATCCCGATGCAAGCAGATCTCTGTATCCTGTATAGTTGGTCTACCACGCTTACTCTTACTTTAAGGAAAGAATTATCAATAAAATACAATGTCCTTATTTGTATGATTCTTTAGCCTTTTTAATGAAATCGTTTTACATTTCACTTTTAATAAAACTTTAAATTTAAAAAAAAATACTTTCGGCTAATAAAAAAATAAATACAAAACTAAAAGTACTTCTTCAGAAAAAGTATTTTGTAAGAAATACGGTAGAAAAATGCATTAAAAAACAGTACTTTTTAAAAAAGTACCTTTTAAAAATTAACTTTAAAGAAGTAGCTTTGAAAAAGTACCTTTCAAAAAGACCAATTTGAAAACGGGCTTTTCAAAAAGTATCTTCTGAAGAAGTGATTTTGAAACAATACATTTTAAAAAGTACCTTTTAAAGAATTATTCCATAAAAATTATTTCTTAAAAAAGTGCCTTCAAAAAAATTTCTTTACAAAACGTAGCTTTTCAAAAAGTAACTCTCAAAAATAATTTCTTGAAAACTGTCATTTAAAAAAGTAACTTTTACTTTTCACTTTTTCAACCGTATCTTTTCAAAAAGTGCCTTTAAAAATTATCATTTAAAAATTTACTTTTAAAATAGTACCTTCAAGAAAAGTACTTTTTAAAAAGGACATTTTTAAAAACTTTCGTCGAACACAGAGTTTTGTTTATAAAAATACGTTTTAAAAAAGTCCAGTTTAAAAAATTATTCTATAAAGAAGTATCTTTTAAAAATGTCCTTTAATACTCGTAAAGTTACCTTTTAAAACGTGTCAATTCAACAAGTACCTCTCAAAAATTATCTCGTAAAAAGTGGCTTTTAAAAAAGTACCTTTTATAAACGCTTAAAATGTAATATAAAAAAGTAGATTTTAAAATATGTAGTTATTTATCAATAAGTATATTCTTAAAAAGTGGTTTATTAAAAAAATACTGTTTTAAAAAAGTAATTTTTAAAAATATACTTTTTAAAAATGGACCTTCGAAAATAAGTACCTTTTAAACCAAACAAACTAAAAAAATATGATGTAATAAATTTTTAAGAATGTAACTTTTTATATATTAAAAATTTAATTTTTAAAGAAATCTCAAAGTTTTTTTTTTAACAAATTAAAAAAAAAAGTGCAATATTCAAAAATCTACTGGTGTTTTCTTTTCTGCACACCCTGGTAAAAGGTACATGCATAAAATGCACCACCACCACCACCCTGTAATAATGCAACTTCTTGTTTCACTAGAACAAAAATCAATTGATGAAAAAGTATAACCCCCTGTTTTTAGCAGCTAGTGAGGGTAATTTTTTTTAGAATAAAACGCACATCCATTTTACAGAGCAAAACACTTTTAAGAAACGAACACCAAAGTACACTTTTTACATGGAGATGTACCATTTTTTTTGTAGAATAGAAAACACCATACCTTTCAACAGCAACATTTTTCGAAAATAAACCCTTTAAAAACAAAACTATTTAACAATTTATTTTTTTTTTTCTTAAAAAACACCTCACAAAAATTAACTGTAGAAAAAGAATTTTTAATATTGTTCGATTAGAAAAGTACCATTTCAAGATAGTATCTGGAGTATCTAGAAAAGTATTCTATCCAAAAAAAAAAAAAAAAAAAACACAATTTCAAACAGCTAATCTTTACGAAAAAGTAAATCATGATCTTCTTCTTAAAAGCTTTAATTTTTTTTGGTAAAAATATTTTATCTCTTCAAAAAAGTACCCTTACAAATAACAAAGTACCCTCAAACAATGCCAATTACAATAAATCCTAATTTTTTCTTTGTTTTAATTTAAAATTTTATACTGATTTGCCATTTAAAAGAGAATCCAAACTTATTGTGAGTTGCATCAATAAAATATCATAATGCCCACCCCAATCCTGTAAGACATACACATTTTCATACTTAAACCAAATAAATAGAATTTAACAGCTTCTTTTATACACGGAGAAAACGAAAGTGTTCGTCACCTTTTCACAATTTTTTGAATTTTTTTTCACAATTATCATGAATCGAACATGTTTTTTTGTGCGGTCGAAGAACTGTTTCATATTTAATATAAAGTGAACATGACCTTGGTTAAATGAAAAAAAAAAACATATAGTTTCGTTATTAAACTCAGGTTGCCTGCTGTTTCAATCTCAACTTCTACTATTCTACTAAAAAATGATTACCACTGTCTTCTTAAAGTTTAAGAACTTCAAACTAAAAATCATATTGTACCTAAAAAACAATTTATGATTTTATCAAAAGGTTCATAAGTAATTTTTGCAAAAAAAATCTAATTCCTATGGAGCGAGAGAGCGGCTGTATAACCAAATTAAAACGCGGGTCTACAACTGAACGAGTCTTGAATGAAGAGACATAAAAAAAAATAAGCAGATTGAAATCGATGAAAAACAGATTTTTAAAATCTTAAAGCTTAAATTTTCCTTTTTTTTCTGTGTATTTTAATTTAAATAACTCCAGCTGTTATCCAAAAATCTGCTTGAAATTGAAAAAAAAAAAATATTATTATATTTAGCAAATTTATGTTTAAATGAAATTTATAAAAATCACATATCCAAAGCTTATTATAGGAAAAATAATCTAAGTCGAATTCATGTGTCTTTACACAAGGATTTGCAAAGAATAAAAAAAAGGAATACATATTCACAAAAGGTAATCCAATCATGCAGAAAAATGGAATTCTGTGTAATGGATTTTTCTTTTGTACTACGAAATATTTATTAGAAGGACTCTGCTAAGAATAACCACAAGTTGTTAAGAAGGCCCCGCAAATTACTAAAGAAAAAAGCTTCTAACATCATTGCTGCAGTAGCAATGGTAGCATACAAATATCTTTTATTTATTAAAAAAAAATATATACATTAAATATATTTTCGGTAGATGTAGTCATCATACGTTCAGCGCACAGCAGCAGCCAGAATCTTTTAATATGGTATAAAACAGGCATATAGCAGGGTTTTAATGCACTCACAGCAAAATTTTTATAATTATAAGAAAATATTTACTAAAAACTAGTTTAGTGTTTATTTAAAATTTAGTAAAAGTTTTGTCATGGCCGCCATTTACCGTGGCGTAATTGTCTAGTGGTTCATATCCCAGCTATATGGTTGTTGATCTTGCTAAACCCTTCTTATTCCCGTCTATTGCCTTTTTCTGAACTGTTTATATTGTACAATTCAGTGGTAAGGATTTATTCCTTATTTTCCACCCAAGGAACAGGTTCTTTGAACTCAACGTATCATTGGTAATCATTGGCTTGTTGAATTCAACGTACCAGTTCGTTTATTTAATTTTGTTTTCTTTAGGTGCTCTCTTAGGAGCACCTGTACTTAGAGCTCCTAAGCTTGATTTATTATTAATGTTCTTAATACTAATTCTCAGCCGTTTACGGTATAAAAGAAGCTTATTTTACTAATACTGATACTATGGAAACTATTAAGGTAATATGATAATATATGCACATACTTAAAATTATTTGGGTGAACAAAATTTATAAAATAACTAGCTTATCCCGGTGTGCTTCGCTACCCCCTCGTTATAAAATAAAATTAAAAGTATTTATATTAAAATTGTGTAAATTTTGTTCAGCTCTACCGGAATTTGGCAATTTGTGGGCACATTTAATTTTGTCACTCATTTGGACCAATGGGAAATTAAAGCCAAGGATCCATACTTATAGACTATCTAAGTCCGATTTCTCAATTGTATTTGAGAATTTTTCTATAAAATTTGTTTGTCACTCATTTGGACCAAAGGGAAATTAAAGCCAAAGATCCATACATATAGACTATGAAAGTCCGATTTCTCAATTGTATTTGAGAATTTTTCTATAAAATTTGTTTGTCACTCATTTGGACCAATGGGAAATTAAAGCCAATGATCCATACTTATAGACTATGTAAGTCCGATTTCTCAATTGTATTTGAGAATTTTTCTATAAAATTTTAAAGATTAAAATTGTGTAAATTTTGTTAAGCTCTACGGGAATTTTGCTATTTGTGGGCAGATTTATGTTTGTCACTCATTTGGACCAATGGGAAATTAAAGCCAAGGATCCATACTTATAGACTATCTAAGTCCGATTTCTCAATTGTATTTGAGAATTTTTCTATAAAATTTGTTTGTCACTCATTTGGACCAATGGGAAATTAAAGCCAATGATCCATACTTATAGACTATGTAAGTCCGATTTCTCAATTGTATTTGAGAATTTTTCTATAAAATTTTAAAGATTAAAATTGTGTAAATTTTGTTAAGCTCTACGGGAATTTTGCTATTTGTGGGCACATTTATGTTTGTCACTCATTTGGACCAATGGGAAATTAAAGCCAAGGATCCATACTTATAGACTATCTAAGTCCGATTTCTCAATTGTATTTGAGAATTTTTCTATAAAATTTGTTTGTCACTCATTTGGACCAAAGGGAAATTAAAGCCAAAGATCCATACTTATAGACTATGTAAGTCCGATTTCTCAATTGTATTTGAGAATTTTTCTATAAAATTTTAAAGATTAAAATTAAGTAAATTTTGTTCAGCTCTACTGGAATTTGGCTATTTGTGGGTACATTTATGTTTGTCACTCATTTGGACCAATGGGAAATTAAAGCCAAGGATCCATACTTATAGACTATGTAAGTCCGATTTCTCAATTGTATTTGAGAATTTTTCTATAAAATTTGTTTGTCACTCATTTGGACCAATGGGAAATTAAAGCCAAGGATCCATACTTATAGACTATGTAAGTCCGATTTCTCAATTGTATTTGAGAATTTTTCTATAAAATTTTAAAGATTAAAATTGTGTAAATTTTGTTCAGCTCTACGGGAATTTGGCTATTTGTGGGCACATTTATGTTTGTCACACATTTGGACCATCGGGAAATTAAAGCCAAGGATCTATACTTATAGGCTATGTAAGTCCGATTTCTCAATTGTATTTGAGAATTTTTCTATAAAATTTTAAAGATTAAAATTGTGTAAATTTTGTTCAGCTCTACGGGAATTTGGCTATTTGTGGGCACATTTATGTTTGTCACTCATTTGGACCAATGGGAAATTTAAGCCAAGGATCCATACTTATAGACTATGTAAGTCCGATTTCTCAATTGTATTTGAGAATTTTTCTATAACATTTGTTTGTCACTCTTTTGGACCAATGGGAAATTAAAGCCAAGGATCCATACTTATAGACTATCTAAGTCCGATTTCTCAATTGTATTTGAGAATTTTTCTATAAAATTTTAAAGATTAAAATTGTGTAAATTTTGTTCAGCTCTACGGGAATTTGGCTATTTGTGGGCACATTTATGTTTGTCACTAATTTGGACCAATGGGAAATTAAAGCCAAGGATCCATACTTATAGACTATCTAAGTCCGATTTCTCAGTTGTATTTGAGAATTTTTTTATAAAATTTTAAAGATTAAAATTGTGTAAATTTTGTTCAGCTCTACGGGAATTTTGCTATTTGTGGGCAGATTTATGTTTGTCACTCATTTGGACCAATGGGAAATTAAAGCCAAAGATCCATACTTATAGACTATCTAAGTCCGATTTCTCAATTGTATTTGAGAATTTTTCTATAAAATTTTAAAGATTAAAATTGTGTAAATTTTGTTCAGCTCTACGGGAATTTTGCTATTTGTGGGCAGATTTATGTTTGTCACTCATTTGGACCAATGGGAAATTAAAGCCAAAGATCCATACTTATAGACTATCTAAGTCCGATTTCTCAATTGTATTTGAGAATTTTTCTATAACATTTGTTTGTCACTCATTTGGACCAATGGGAAATTAAAGCCAAGGATCCATACTTCTAGACTATCTAAGTCCGATTTCTCAATTGTATTTGAGAATTTTTCTATAACATTTGTTTGTCACTCATTTGGACCAATGGGAAATTAAAGCCAAGGATCCATACTTAAAGACTATGTAAGTCCGATTTCTCAATTGTATTTGAGAATTTTTCTATAAAATTTTAAAGATTAAAATTGTGTAAATTTTGTTCAGCTCTACGGGAATTTGGCTATTTGTGGGCACATTTATGTTTGTCACTCATTTGGACCAATGGGAAATTAAAGCCAAGGATCCATACTTATAGACTATGTAAGTCCGATTTCTCAATTGTATTTGAGAATTTTTCTATAACATTTGTTTGTCACTCATTTGGACCAATGGGAAATTAAAGCCAAGGATCCATACTTATAGACTATGTAAGTCCGATTTCTCAATTGTATTTGAGAATTTTTCTATAAAATTTTAAAGATTAAAATTAAGTAAATTTTGTTCAGCTCTACTGGAATTTGGCTATTTGTGGGTACATTTATGTTTGTCACTCATTTGGACCAATGGGAAATTAAAGCCAAGGATCCATACTTATAGACTATGTAAGTCCGATTTCTCAATTGTATTTGAGAATTTTTCTATAAAATTTGTTTGTCACTCATTTGGACCAATGGGAAATTAAAGCCAAGGATCCATACTTATAGACTATGTAAGTCCGATTTCTCAATTGTATTTGAGAATTTTTCTATAAAATTTGTTTGTCACTCATTTGGACCAATGGGAAATTAAAGCCAATGATCCATACTTATAGACTATGTAAGTCCGATTTCTCAATTGTATTTGAGAATTTTTCTATAAAATTTTAAAGATTAAAATTGTGTAAATTTTGTTCAGCTCTACGGGAATTTTGCTATTTGTGGGCAGATTTATGTTTGTCACTCATTTGGACCAATGGGAAATTTAAGCCAAGGATCCATACTTATAGACTATGTAAGTCCGATTTCTCAATTGTATTTGAGAATTTTTCTATAACATTTGTTTGTCACTCTTTTGGACCAATGGGAAATTAAAGCCAAGGATCCATACTTATAGACTATCTAAGTCCGATTTCTCAATTGTATTTGAGAATTTTTCTATAAAATTTTAAAGATTAAAATTGTGTAAATTTTGTTCAGCTCTACGGGAATTTGGCTATTTGTGGGCACATTTATGTTTGTCACTAATTTGGACCAATGGGAAATTAAAGCCAAGGATCCATACTTATAGACTATCTAAGTCCGATTTCTCAGTTGTATTTGAGAATTTTTTTATAAAATTTTAAAGATTAAAATTGCGTAAATTTTGTTCAGCTCTACGGGAATTTGGCTATTTGTGGGCACATTTATGTTTGTCACTCATTTGGACCAATGGGAAATTAAAGCCAAGGATCCATACTTATAGACTATCTAAGTCCGATTTCTCAATTGTATTTGAGAATTTTTCTATAAAATGTTAAAGATTAAAATTGTGTAAATTTTGTTCAGCTCTACGGGAATTTGGCTATTTGTGGGCACATTTATGTTTGTCACTCATTTGGACCAATGGGAAATTAAAGCCAAGGATCCATACTAGACTATCTAAGTCCGATTTCTCAATTATATTTGAGAATTTTTCTATAAAATTTTAAAGATTAAAATTGCGTAAATTTTGTTCAGCTCTACGGGAATTTGGCTATTTGTGGGCACATTTATGTTTGTCACTCTTTTGGACCAATGGGAAATTAAAGCCAAGGATCCATACTTATAGACTATCTAAGTCCGATTTCTCAGTTGTATTTGAGAATTTTTCTATAAAATTTTAAAGATTAAAATTGCGTAAATTTTGTTCAGCTCTACGGGAATTTGGCTATTTGTGGGCACATTTATGTTTGTCACTCTTTTGGACCAATGGGAAATTAAAGCCAAGGATCCATACTTATAGACTATCTAAGTCCGATTTCTCAATTATATTTGAGAATTTTTCTATAAAATTTTAAAGATTAAAATTGCGTAAATTTTGTTCAGCTCTACGGGAATTTGGCTATTTGTGGGCACATTTATGTTTGTCACTCTTTTGGACCAATGGGAAATTAAAGCCAAGGATCCATACTTATAGACTATCTAAGTCCGATTTCTCAATTATATTTGAGAATTTTTCTATAAAATTTTAAAGATTAAAATTGCGTAAATTTTGTTCAGCTCTACGGGAATTTGGCTATTTGTGGGCACATTTATGTTTGTCACTCTTTTGGACCAATGGGAAATTAAAGCCAAGGATCCATACTTATAGACTATCTAAGTCCGATTTCTCAATTATATTTGAGAATTTTTCTATAAAATTTTAAAGATTAAAATTGCGTAAATTTTGTTCAGCTCTACGGGAATTTGGCTATTTGTGGGCACATTTATGTTTGTCACTCTTTTGGACCAATGGGAAATTAAAGCCAAGGATCCATACTTATAGACTATCTAAGTCCGATTTCTCAATTATATTTGAGAATTTTTCTATAAAATTTTAAAGATTAAAATTGTGTAAATTTTGTTCAGCTCTACGGGAATTTGGCTATTTGTGGGCACATTTATGTTTGTCACTCATTTGGACCAACGGGAAATTAAAGCCAAGGATCCATACTTATAGACTATCTAAGTCCGATTTCTCAGTTGTATTTGAGAATTTTTCTATAAAATTTTAAAGATTAAAATTGCGTAAATTTTGTTCAGCTCTACGGGAATTTGGCTATTTGTGGGCACATTTATGTTTGTCACTCATTTGGACCAATGGGAAATTAAAGCCAAGGATCCATACTTATAGACTATGTAAGTCCGATTTCTCAATTGTATTTGAGAATTTGTCTATAAAATTTGTTTGTCACTCATTTGGACCAATGGGAAATTAAAGCCAAATATCCATACTTATAGACTATGTAGGTCCGATTTCTCAATTGTATTTGACAATTTTTCTATAAAATTTGTTTGTCACTCATTTGGACCAATGGGAAATTAAAGCCAAAGATCCATACTTATAGACTATGTAGGTCCGATTTCTCAATTGTATTTGAGAATTTTTCTATAAAATTTGTTTGTCACTCATTTGGACCAATGGGAAATTAAAGCCAAGGATCCATACTTATAGACTATGTAAATCCGATTTCTCAATTGTATTTGAGAATTTTTCTATAACATTTGTTTGTCACTCATTTGGACCAATGGGAAATTAAAGCCAAGGATCCATACTTATAGACTATGTAAGTCCGATTTCTCAATTGTATTTGAGAATTTTTCTATAACATTTGTTTGTCACACATTTGGACCAATGGGAAATTAAAGCCAAGGATCCATACTTATAGACTATGTAAGTCCGATTTCTCAATTGTATTTGAGAATTTTTCTATAAAATTTTAAAGATTAAAATTGTGTAAATTTTGTTCAGCTCTACGGGAATTTGGCTATTTGTGGGCAGATTTATGTTTGTCACTTATTTGGACCAATGGGAAATTAAAGCCAAGGATCCATACTTATAGACTATCTAAGTCCGATTTCTCAATTGTATATGAGAATTTTTCTATAACATTTGTTTGTCACTCATTTGGACCAATGGGAAATTAAAGCCAAGGATCCATACTTATAGGCTATGTAAGTCCGATTTCTCAATTGTATTTGAGAATTTTTCTATAAAATTTGTTTGTCACTCATTTGGACCAATGGGAAATTAAAGCCAAGGATCCATACTTATAGACTATGTAAGTCCGATTTCTCAATTGTATTTGGGAATTTTTCTATAAAATTTTAAAGATTAAAATTGTGTAAATTTTGTTCAGCTCTACGGGAATTTGGCTATTTGTGGGCACATTTATGTTTGTCACTCATTTGGACCAATGGGAAATTAAAGCCAAGGATCCATACTTATAGACTATGTAAATCCGATTTCTTAATTGTATTTGAGAATTTTTCTATAACATTTGTTTGTCACTCATTTGGACCAATGGGAAATTAAAGCCAAGGATCCATACTTATAGGCTATGTAAGTCCGATTTCTCAATTGTATTTGAGAATTTTTCTATAAAATTTGTTTGTCACTCATTTGGACCAATGGGAAATTAAAGCCAAGGATCCATACTTATAGACTATGTAAGTCCGATTTCTCAATTGTATTTGGGAATTTTTCTATAAAATTTTAAAGATTAAAATTGTGTAAATTTTGTTCAGCTCTACGGGAATTTGGCTATTTGTGGGCAGATTTATGTTTGTCACTCATTTGGACCAATGGGAAATTAAAGCCAAGGATCCATACTTATAGACTATGTAAATCCGATTTCTCAATTGTATTTGAGAATTTTTCTATAAAATTTGTTTGTCACTCATTTGGACCAATGGGAAATTAAAGCCAAGGATCCATACTTATAGACTATGTAAGTCCGATTTCTCAATTGTATTTGGGAATTTTTCTATAAAATTTGTTTGTCACTCATTTGGACCAATGGGAAATTAAAGCCAAGGATCCATACTTATAGACTATGTAAGTCCGATTTCTCAATTGTATTTGAGAATTTTTCTATAAAATTTTAAAGATTAAAATTGTGTAAATTTTGTTCAGCTCTACGGGAATTTGGCTATTTGTGGGCAGATTTATGTTTGTCACTCATTTGGACCAATGGGAAATTAAAGCCAAGGATCCATACTTATAGACTATCTAAGTCCGATTTCTCAATTGTATATGAGAATTTTTCTATAACATTTGTTTGTCACTCATTTGGACCAATGGGAAATTAAAGCCAAGGATCCATACTTATAGGCTATGTAAGTCCGATTTCTCAATTGTATTTGAGAATTTTTCTATAAAATTTGTTTGTCACTCATTTGGACCAATGGGAAATTAAAGCCAAGGATCCATACTTATAGACTATGTAAGTCCGATTTCTCAATTGTATTTGGGAATTTTTCTATAAAATTTTAAAGATTAAAATTGTGTAAATTTTGTTCAGCTCTACGGGAATTTGGCTATTTGTGGGCAGATTTATGTTTGTCACTCATTTGGACCAATGGGAAATTAAAGCCAAGGATCCATACTTATAGACTATCTAAGTCCGATTTCTCAATTGTATATGAGAATTTTTCTATAACATTTGTTTGTCACTCATTTGGACCAATGGGAAATTAAAGCCAAGGATCCATACTTATAGGCTATGTAAGTCCGATTTCTCAATTGTATTTGAGAATTTTTCTATAAAATTTGTTTGTCACTCATTTGGACCAATGGGAAATTAAAGCCAAGGATCCATACTTATAGACTATGTAAGTCCGATTTCTCAATTGTATTTGGGAATTTTTCTATAAAATTTTAAAGATTAAAATTGTGTAAATTTTGTTCAGCTCTACGGGAATTTGGCTATTTGTGGGCAGATTTATGTTTGTCACTCATTTGGACCAATGGGAAATTAAAGCCAAGGATCCATACTTATAGACTATGTAAATCCGATTTCTCAATTGTATTTGAGAATTTTTCTATAACATTTGTTTGTCACTCATTTGGACCAATGGGAAATTAAAGCCAAGGATCCATACTTATAGACTATGTAAGTCCGATTTCTCAATTGTATTTGAGAATTTTTCTATAACATTTGTTTGTCACACATTTGGACCAATGGGAAATTAAAGCCAAGGATCCATACTTATAGACTATGTAAGTCCGATTTCTCAATTGTATTTGAGAATTTTTCTATAAAATTTTAAAGATTAAAATTGTGTAAATTTTGTTCAGCTCTACGGGAATTTGGCTATTTGTGGGCAGATTTATGTTTGTCACTCATTTGGACCAATGGGAAATTAAAGCCAAGGATCCATACTTATAGACTATCTAAGTCCGATTTCTCAATTGTATATGAAAATTTTTCTATAACATTTGTTTGTCACTCATTTGGACCAATGGGAAATTAAAGCCAAGGATCCATACTTATAGGCTATGTAAGTCCGATTTCTCAATTGTATTTGAGAATTTTTCTATAAAATTTTAAAGATTAAAATTTGTAAATTTTGTTCAGCTCTACGGGAATTTGGCTATTTGTGGGCACATTTATGTTTGTCACTCATTTGGACCAATGGGAAATTAAAGCCAAGGATCCATACTTATAGACTATGTAAGTCCGATTTCTCAATTGTATTTGAGAATTTTTCTATAAAATTTTAAAGATTAAAATTGTGTAAATTTTGTTCAGCTCTACGGGAATTTGGCTATTTGTGGGCAGATTTATGTTTGTCACTCATTTGGACCAATGGGAAATTAAAGCCAAGGATCCATACTTATAGGCTATGTAAGTCCGATTTCTCAATTGTATTTGAGAATTTTTCTATAACATTTGTTTGTCACTCATTTGGACCAATGGGAAATTAAAGCCAAGGATCCATACTTATAGACTATGTAAGTCCGATTTCCCAATTGTATTTGAGAATTTTTCTCTAACATTTGTTTGTCACTCATTTGGACCAATGGGAAATTAAAGCCAAGGATCCATACTTATAGACTATGTAAGTCCGATTTCTCAATTGTATTTGAGAATTTTTCTATAACATTTGTTTGTCACTCATTTGGACCAATGGGAAATTAAAGCCAAGGATCCATACTTATAGACTATGTAAGTCCGATTTCCCAATTGTATTTGAGAATTTTTCTCTAACATTTGTTTGTCACTCATTTGGACCAATGGGAAATTAAAGCCAAGGATCCATACTTATAGACTATCTAAGTTCGATTTCTCAATTGTATTTGAGAATTTTTCTATAAAATTTGTTTGTCACTCATTTGGACCAATGGAGAATTAAAGCCAAGGATCCATACTTATAGACTATGTAAGTCCGATTTCTCAATTGTATTTGAGAATTTTTCTATAAAATTTTAAAGATTAAAATTGTGTAAATTTTGTTCAGCTCTACGGGAATTTGGCTATTTGTGGGCAGATTTATGTTTGTCACTCATTTGGACCAATGGGAAATTAAAGCCAAGGATCCATACTTATAGGCTATGTAAGTCCGATTTCTCAATTGTATTTGAGAATTTTTCTATAACATTTGTTTGTCACTCATTTGGACCAATGGGAAATTAAAGCCAAGGATCCATACTTATAGACTATGTAAGTCCGATTTCTCAATTGTATTTGAGAATTTTTCTATAACATTTGTTTGTCACTCATTTGGACCAATGGGAAATTAAAGCCAAGGATCCATACTTATAGACTATGTAAGTCCGATTTCCCAATTGTATTTGAGAATTTTTCTCTAACATTTGTTTGTCACTCATTTGGACCAATGGGAAATTAAAGCCAAGGATCCATACTTATAGACTATGTAAGTCCGATTTCTCAATTGTATTTGAGAATTTTTCTATAACATTTGTTTGTCACTCATTTGGACCAATGGGAAATTAAAGCCAAGGATCCATACTTATAGACTATGTAAGTCCGATTTCCCAATTGTATTTGAGAATTTTTCTCTAACATTTGTTTGTCACTCATTTGGACCAATGGGAAATTAAAGCCAAGGATCCATACTTATAGACTATCTAAGTTCGATTTCTCAATTGTATTTGAGAATTTTTCTATAAAATTTGTTTGTCACTCATTTGGACCAATGGAGAATTAAAGCCAAGGATCCATACTTATAGACTATGTAAGTCCGATTTCTCAATTGTATTTGAGAATTTTTCTATAAAATTTTAAAGATTAAAATTGTGTAAATTTTGTTCAGCTCTACGGGAATTTGGCTATTTGTGGGCAGATTTATGTTTGTCACTCATTTGGACCAATGGGAAATTAAAGCCAAGGATCCATACTTATAGACTATCTAAGTCCGATTTCTCAATTGTATTTGAGAATTTTTCTATAACATTTGTTTGTCACTCATTTGGACCAATGGGAAATTAAAGCCAAGGATCCATACTTATAGGCTATGTAAGTCCGATTTCTCAATTGTATTTGAGAATTTTTCTATAAAATTTTAAAGATTAAAATTTGTAAATTTTGTTCAGCTCTACGGGAATTTGGCTATTTGTGGGCACATTTATGTTTGTCACTCATTTGGACCAATGGGAAATTAAAGCCAAGGATCCATACTTATAGACTATGTAAGTCCGATTTCTCAATTGTATTTGAGAATTTTTCTATAACATTTGTTTGTCACTCATTTGGACCAATGGGAAATTAAAGCCAAGGATCCATACTTATAGACTATGTAAGTCCGATTTCTCAATTGTATTTGAGAATTTTTCTATAAAATTTGTTTGTCACTCATTTGGACCAATGGGAAATTAAAGCCAAGGATCCATACTTATAGACTATGTAAGTCCGATTTCTCAATTGTATTTGAGAATTTTTCTATAAAATTTTAAAGATTAAAATTGTGTAAATTTTGTTCAGCTCTACGGGAATTTGGCTATTTGTGGGCACATTTATGTTTGTCACTCATTTGGACCAATGGGAAATTAAAGCCAAGGATCCATACTTATAGACTATCTAAGTCCGATTTCTCAATTGTATTTGAGAATTTTTCTATAAAATTTGTTTGTCACTCATTTGGACCAATGGGAAATTAAAGCCAAGGATCCATACTTATAGACTATGTAAGTCCGATTTCTCAATTGTATTTGAGAATTTTTCTATAACATTTGTTTGTCACTCATTTGGACCAATGGGAAATTAAAGCCAAGGATCCATACTTATAGACTATGTAAGTCCGATTTCTCAATTGTATTTGAGAATTTTTCTATAAAATTTGTTTGTCACTCATTTGGACCAATGGGAAATTAAAGCCAAGGATCCATACTTATAGACTATGTAAGTCCGATTTCTCAATTGTATTTGAGAATTTTTCTATAAAATTTTAAAGATTAAAATTGTGTAAATTTTGTTCAGCTCTACGGGAATTTGGCTATTTGTGGGCACATTTATGTTTGTCACTCATTTGGACCAATGGGAAATTAAAGCCAAGGATCCATACTTATAGACTATCTAAGTCCGATTTCTCAATTGGATTTGAGAATTTTTCTATATCATTTGTTTGTCACTCATTTGGACCAATGGGAAATTAAAGCCAAGGATCCATACTTATAGAGTATGTAAGTCCGATTTCTCAATTGTATTTGAGAATTTTTCTATAAAATTTTAAAGATTAAAATTGTGTAAATTTTGTTCAGCTCTACGGGAATTTGGCTATTTGTGGGCACATTTATGTTTGTCACTCATTTGGACCAATGGGAAATTAAAGCCAAGGATCCATACTTATAGGCTATGTAAGTCCGATTTCTCAATTGTATTTGAGAATTTTTCTATAAAATTTGTTTGTCACTCATTTGGACCAATGGGAAATTAAAGCCAAGGATCCATACTTATAGAGTATGTAAGTCCGATTTCTCAATTGTATTTGAGAATTTTTCTATAAAATTTTAAAGATTAAAATTGTGTAAATTTTGTTCAGCTCTACGGGAATTTGGCTATTTGTGGGCACATTTATGTTTGTCACTCATTTGGACCAATGGGAAATTAAAGCCAAGGATCCATACTTATAGACTATCTAAGTCCGATTTCTCAATTGTATTTGAGAATTTTTCTATAAAATTTTAGAGATTAAAATTGTGTAAATTTTGTTCAGCTCTACGGGAATTTGGCTAATTGTGGGCACATTTATGTTTGTCACTCATTTGGACCAATGGGAAATTAAAGCCAAGGATCCATACTTATAGGCTATGTAAGTCCGATTTCTCAATTGTATTTGAGAATTTTTCTATAAAATTTGTTTGTCACTCATTTGGACCTATGGGAAATTAAAGCCAAGGATCCATACTTATAGACTATCTAAGTCCGATTTCTCAATTGTATTTGAGAATTTTTCTATAAAATTTGTTTGTCACTCATTTGGACCAATGGGAAATTAAAGCCAAGGATCCATACTTATAGACTATCTAAGTCCGATTTCTCAATTGGATTTGAGAATTTTTCTATATCATTTGTTTGTCACTCATTTGGACCAATGGGAAATTAAAGCCAAGGATCCATACTTATAGACTATGTAAGTCTGATTTATCAATTGTATTTGAGAATTTTTCTATAAAATTTGTTTGTCACTCATTTGGACCAATGGGAAATTAAAGCCAAGGATCCATACTTATAGACTATGTAAGTCTGATTTATCAATTGTATTTGAGAATTTTTCTATAAAATTTTAAAGATTAAAATTAAGAAGTAAATTTTGTTCAGCTCTACGGGAATTTGGCTATTTGTGGGCACATTTATGTTTGTCACTCATTTGGACCAATGGAAAATTAAAGCCAAGGATCCATACTTATAGACTATGTAAGTCCGATTTCTCAATTGTATTTGAGAATTTTTCTATAAAATTTTAAAGATTAAAATTGTGTAAATTTTGTTCAGCTCTACGGGAATTTGGCTATTTGTGGGCACATTTATGTTTGTCACTCATTTGGACCAATGGGAAATTAAAGCCAAGGATCCATACTTATAGACTATGTAAGTCTGATTTATCAATTGTATTTGAGAATTTTTCTATAAAATTTGTTTGTCACTCATTTGGACCAATGGGAAATTAAAGCCAAGGATCCATACTTATAGACTATGTAAGTCTGATTTATCAATTGTATTTGAGAATTTTTCTATAAAATTTTAAAGATTAAAATTAAGTAAATTTTGTTCAGCTCTACGGGAATTTGGCTATTTGTGGGCACATTTATGTTTGTCACTCATTTGGACCAATGGAAAATTAAAGCCAAGGATCCATACTTATAGACTATGTAAGTCCGATTTCTCAATTGTATTTGAGAATTTTTCTATAAAATTTTAAAGATTAAAATTGCGTAAATTTTATTCAGCTCTACGGGAATATGGCTATTTGTGGGCACATTTATGTTTGTCACTCATTTGGACCAACGGGAAATTAAAGCCAAGGATCCATACTTATAGACTATGTAAGTCCGATTTCTCAATTGTATTTGAGAATTTTTCTATAAAATTTTAAAGATTAAAATTAAGTAAATTTTGTTCAGCTCTACGGGAATTTGGCTATTTGTGGGCACATTTATGTTTGTCACTCATTTGGACCTATGGGAAATTAAAGCCAAGGATCCATACTTATAGACTATGTAAGTCTGATTTATCAATTGTATTTGAGAATTTTTCTATAAAATTTGTTTGTCACTCATTTGGACCAATGGGAAATTAAAGCCAAGGATCCATACTTATAGACTATCTAAGTCCGATTTCTCAATTGTATTTGAGAATTTTTCTATAAAATTTTAAAGATTAAAATTAAGTAAATTTTGTTCAGCTCTACGGGAATTTGGCTATTTGTGGGCACATTTATGTTTGTCACTCATTTGGACCTATGGGAAATTAAAGCCAAGGATCCATACTTATAGACTATCTAAGTCCGATTTCTCAATTGTATTTGAGAATTTTTCTATAAAATTTGTTTGTCACTCATTTGGACCAATGGGAAATTAAAGCCAAGGATCCATACTTATAGACTATCTAAGTCCGATTTCTCAATTATATTTGAGAATTTTTGTATAAAATTTGTTTGTCACTCATTTGGACCAATGGGAAATTAAAGCCAAGGATCCATACTTATAGACTATGTAAGTCCGATTTCTCAATTGTATTTGAGAATTTTTCTATAAAATTTTAAAGATTAAAATTAAGTAAATTTTGTTCAGCTCTACGGGAATTTGGCTATTTGTGGGCACATTTATGTTTGTCACTCATTTGGACCTATGGGAAATTAAAGCCAAGGATCCATACTTATAGACTATGTAAGTCCGATTTCTCAATTGTATTTGAGAATTTTTCTATAAAATTTTAAAGATTAAAATTAAGTAAATTTTGTTCAGCTCTACGGGAATTTGGCTATTTGTGGGCACATTTATGTTTGTCACTCATTTGGACCAATGGGAAATTAAAGCCAAGGATCCATACTTATAGACTATCTAAGTCCGATTTCTCAATTATATTTGAGAATTTTTCTATAAAATTTGTTTGTCACTCATTTGGACCAATGGGAAATTAAAGCCAAGGATCCATACTTATAGACTATGTAAGTCCGATTTCTCAATTGTATTTGAGAATTTTTCTATAAAATTTTAAAGATTAAAATTAAGTAAATTTTGTTCAGCTCTACGGGAATTTGGCTATTTGTGGGCACATTTATGTTTGTCACTCATTTGGACCAATGGGAAATTAAAGCCAAGGATCCATACTTATAGACTATCTAAGTCCGATTTCTCAATTATATTTGAGAATTTTTCTATAAAATTTGTTTGTCACTCATTTGGACCAATGGGAAATTAAAGCCAAGGATCCATACTTATAGACTATCTAAGTCCGATTTCTCAATTATATTTGAGATTTTTTCTATAACATTTGTTTGTCACTCATTTGGACCAATGGGAAATTAAAGCCAAGGATCCATACTTATAGACTATGTAAGTCCGATTTCTCAATTGTATTTGAGAATTTTTCTATAAAATTTTAAAGATTAAAATTAAGTAGATTTTGTTCAGCTCTACGGGAATTTGGCTATTTGTGGGCACATTTATGTTTGTCACTCATTTGGACCAATGGGAAATTAAAGCCAAGGATCCATACTTATAGACTATCTAAGTCCGATTTCTCAATTGTATTTGAGATTTTTTCTATAACATTTGTTTGTCACTCATTTGGACCAATGGGAAAATAAAGCCAAGGATCCATACTTATAGACTATCTAAGTCCGATTTCTCAATTGTATTTGAGATTTTTTCTATAACATTTGTTTGTCACTCATTTGGACCAATGGGAAAATAAAGCCAAGGATCCATACTTATAGACTATCTAAGTCCGATTTCTCAATTGTATTTGAGAATTTTTCTATAACATTTTCTATAACTCTTATTTCAGAGTTTTTCATACAAAAATTCTCAGCTAAAAACGCTCTACTCATTCCAAAGCATTCTACCCAACAAATCAGAATAAACCATAAAATAACATAATTGTGGCTCAGTTTGTATTTACCTGTTCAATAGTGAATTTTATTAAATCATATTTTTCAGTAAAATTGAATTTGAGGAAAACAACCAAATATAAATAAAGGGTGTTTTTTTTAGAGTGTCACAACTTTAAGTTGGCATCACTGCTTTATTTGAGCACCCATTTCACAGCTGATAGTTGCATTTTGTTTAGTTTGGTTTGAAATTTCATTATCAATCGACTTACACCAGAGCAACGCGTGCAAATTGTTAAAATTTGTAATCAAAATTATTGTTCTATTCGTCAAGCTCATCGTGCAGCGGGCGCTACAATTAATTTACTCAAATAAATTTTTGATGAAAAAATAATTTCACGTAATGGCCCAATTAATTGGCCACCAAGATCGAGATATTTAACCCCATTAGATTATTTTCTTTGGGGTTATGTTAAGTCACTTGTCTACGTCGATAAACCACAAACAATTAAACACCTGGAAATCAACTTTCAAAGAGTTATCGGCGAAATACGGCCGCAAATGCTGCGAAAAGTTGTTGAAAATTGGTGTTCCAGATTACGCCTTCTACGCGTCATTAAACATTAATTTCATAAATTTTTCTTTCCAATAAAGCGCGTTTCATTGATTTTGAAAATATATTTCCTTGTTTTTTTATGATTTAAACTTGTGTCACTCCATAAGAAACACCCTTTATAAGAAAAAAAGAAGTAATTATAGTAAAAGTATAATAAAACGGTGCAGCTGTCAATCCCTTAATAACAACTTTTTTTTTAATTCGAATATTAATTCTCCCTTTCATATCTGTGTGTACAAGTGTACATCGTTCTGAAAATTTAAAAAATTTTGGACAAATTCTATTTAAGTTTTAAATCCTGCTTTTCATTATTTCGTTACTTTCTCAATAATTAAAAATTTATATAAATACTAGATGATTAGACCGGCTTCGCCCGGAAGCTATTTTCATATATGGGGGAACCATTGTCCCCACTCATCAACCCATTTTTCCAATTTTGATAGGCGGACGTAGTGCCATCTGTCCTTCAACAACATAAATAACTTTGTTCTACTTGAAATACGAATGAAGACGTTTCTCGTCAATGAGGCGGACGTAGCAACATCTTTCTGTCAATATGATGCGACGCTTCTCGTCAATGAGGCGGACATAGCGCCATATGTCATTCATAATTTCGTTCTGTTTGAAATACGAATTGAATTAAATACAGGAATTGCCACTTCCTCCCCTTCTCGTTTAAACATACCTTAGAACCTATTCTCATACCTACGAAATATGAATAAAAAAATTTCATTAAAATCGGTCGAGCCGTTTCGGAGGAGTTCGATAACAAACATCGTGACACGAGAATTTTATATATTAGATTTCAAGTGGGAAAACTGCAGATTCAAAACTTGTTGAAGTTAAGCCTACATCGAAAATTTAATATTCAATCATTAAAATTTAAATTTTTCAATTAAGCGATATTTGCAAAAATTGTCAGAATAAAATCAAACGAATAATTAAAACTCAATTACAAAAATATTTAAATCCGTAAATTACACAGATAAACAATTAAACACTTAATTAAGATATAAAACCAGTTTCAAAATGTAAACAAAACTAATATTTTGTAACAATTTTAGTAAATTTCTACTATGTAACTGAAAATACATATTTTTTTGTAATAAAATTAATTGAATAATAATTTTTCGCAATTAAAATTGAACTCTAATTTTGTTCAGTGTAAGTGAAATGACAAATTAATTTAGTGAGAAATAATCTCAACTTACCGACTCAATTCTGCCGAAACAAAATTACTATGAGGACTATAGCGTTGTGGATCCTTGTACATGCTGCAGACTAAACGTTCTTTACACAAATCATCAGAGACACCCAATTGTTCGACAATCTTATCAATTTTCAATAAAATTGGACTATAAAATGGATCATAATTTAATGGCATCAAAGGCTGGAGAATAAAAAAAAAATATATAAAAATTAAAATAAGAAAATTAGATTTAAAGCAGATAGTATTATTTTTTTGAGTTCTTTTTCTTCTCTTATTTCATACCTGACCGTCCTGTACAAATGGCTGTTTCTCTAATATTTGTTGCTGCTGTTGTATAAGACGCTGTTCAGCTTGTATCCTTAAGGCTTCCTTTAATTGAGCAGAAAGTTCCGGCTGAAAGAATAATGAAAGTTGTACAAAAAAAAAAAAAAGTTGCTGATTATTGGTTTCTTTTTCTTATGATTTACTTCCCTATTTTCTATGTTTGTATTTTTATATGTATTGTTTATAAGTACACACATATTGATTTACTTTCATCTATTCTATTTTATTTTATAACAAATTTCCATTGTGGAAAATTCTTTAATAAAGCAAAAAAAAAAAAAAAATCCTCATTATGATAAGAATTGTGAAATCATGCAGAAATTATTCTATGACCCTGAAACTATTGTAATCAAATTGGCTTTATTGGAAAAAGGACCTCCATTTCTACTTTAAGTAGGATTTAAGAATTTAAATTTCACAAAAAAAAAAAAAAAATGAATCTTTTGACTTTAATCTTTCAAACAATTTGCTAACAAATAAATTTATTGAAGTTAAAAAAAATGTGCACAGGGTGGCAGAGGCGAAAAATAAGAACATTTTGGTCTAGAGCATAAGCAATTTTCATTGATTGTTCAGCCATTTTTCTAATCAAATCTTTAATTTTATTTCCTCAGTTCTAAGGCTGTAAAAATCAATTATTTTTTCATTAAGTTTTCAATTGTTGTTTTAAAAAATATCCAAAATGTTATGATTTATAATTAAGTTTGTCATTCCATGTGTAATTTCCTCAATATTCTTATGAGAAACATAAAGTTAATGAATTCAAGATCCCTTTTGATAGGAAAGTTAAATGAACCACGTCCGTCTGTCCAGTCTGTCTGTACGTGAAATTGGTCTTCTGAAGCCACCAGAAGATTTAGAGATTTAGGTCTTAAAATTATGTCTCAGAATTTATCTGATAACGATTCGTATTGAAAATTAGGAAAATTAAAAAAAAAAAAAAAATCATGAAAAGTAATATTATCAGGCTCAAGTTCAGTTTTTTTATTGAATTAATGAAAATTCAAATTACTAAGTCCCAAATTCACAGTCATTAGTTAGCTAATAGCAATAGTTTAACTAATAATATTTGATTCACAGCTTCTAGTTCAACATTAGTTAAACCATCAAACATCATTGGTTAACTAATAGTTAGACAAAAGCTGATGGAATTTATTATTATTATTATTTGAACATAACGGAAGATGAGTTTGTATTGATTATTAGCAATTTCCAACCAGTGATGGGGAATTTCATACTAACCAAAATAATTCGCGTATTCTATTTCTGTTGAAAACTTGGCTAAATAGTTGATATTCTTCCCAATTACTATCCACTTTACGAAAACTGTAAAGATGGACAATTGAACGCTGATGAGAGGTGTAGCGGCCTTGAAATCGATATACTGACTGATACGTTCATCTAAACTGATTGGATATAAATAATAATATTTTTTAGAGATGTACTCGACATATAAAATATGTATGACTTTATGAAGGGTATATAAAATTCGATACAGCCGAATATAGGATTCTTATTTGAAGTTTAGTAGATTTTAGTGATAGTTTTGGGTTAATTTTTTTCAAAATTAGCTAAAGTTAACGCTAACTTTTTGTTTGAAGCTACAAATATTTATTTAAAAGTACTTATTATATATTTTCTAAATTCTTATTTTATTAAATACTTTCTACTTCGTATATTTGTAATAAAAAAACTTCACACAAATAAACTTAAATAATGATGCGAAGATTCATAAAACTTGATAGTCAACTGAATGCATATTTTTGTATTTTGAGTTACTAAATACATAAAATTTTACTTTTAATTTCAAGGAATATTTTACTGAAACAACGTAAAACACGTTGAATTTCAAAGAATTTAATTCAAGGAAGTTCGGGAGTTTGTTGAATTTATGTTAAACTGTTTTTCAGTGTATGGGGGAACCATTCTACCCACTCATCAACCCTTGTTTTATACTTGACTATTTGAAATCGAACGATGACGCTTCTCAATATGTTTCGACGCTTCTTGTAAATGAGGCGGACATAGCGCCATCTGTCATTCAACAACAAAAATAATTTTGTTCTGTTTGAAATACGAATTGGGTTAATAGTTTAGTAAATACAGGAATTGCCCCTTTCCACCCCTTCGTGCCGGTAGCGGTTTAAAATATACTTTAAAACCTAATCTCAGACCTACAAAATATGCATAAAAAAATTCATTAAAATCGGTCGAGCCGTTTCGGAGGAGTTCCGTAACTAATATCGTGACACTAGGTTTTTATATATTAAAAAAAGAAGAATTAAGTGTTACATGAGACACACCGTCCGACTTGTGCGGTAATAACAACAACAACATAACACGACACAAATCAAGGCAAGGTTCCCAGATTTCTCTCGAGTCGCATCCCCAATTTGAAAATTTTCAACCCCGAAATTCCCTAAAATCCCCACTAAAAATAATACTACTTCAATTTCAATTCACTTAAGTATTAACTAATGAATACTTTATTTGCACTGTAGTTCATTTCGAAGTATATATTTTAATAATTAGTTAAGTTGACTGATAAAATCTAAAAGTTCGGAGTCCAAATCTTCTTTATATGGTACATGCTATTAGAATTAAACAATTTGACCATTTCTGGAGATGGATCAAAAGTGTCAAATTCCATTATTTTTAAAATGTATATTAATTCTCAACAGAGATTCGAACAACTCGTACTGCATTTTGTTTCTAATTTTTGTTTTTATCGTGTTCATTGCCGAAAAAACTCGTTCAACGCAAGCGTTGCTCGTTGATACGCAAAGTACTCTCTCTGCCAGTTCTTTAAACGGCCGTGATCCAGCGGCATCTTGAACATTTTCATTTGCCGCAGGTTGTAGTATTTTTATGATTGAACTAAGTTTGGGTTGTCCTAATGGGTTGCAACACATGTTTGGAGAAAATTGACTACTAAGCAAACAATGACGTGGGGCCTGGGATCAAACCCTGGCCAGAGCAAGTCAATCAACATCATTAATTTCTGTAATGTACATTTGTGAGACATTGTATTAATTGTTGTCGGACTATTTAAGTGATGAAGGCATAGCACTGGTCACTAAAAACCTGTTCCGACAGCGATTGATGCTGTTCCAAGCTAATGTACACAACATAGCCCTCCTTCGTCGGTTAGCAGAAACATCGGCGAAGTAAAACAATTAATAAAATGCCTGCCCATACAGCTTAACAAAGTTAATGCGTCTACCTAACACCGGAGGCGCCTCAACCCTGCTATAAAAATTAACATAACGCGCAAAGCAGAGTTGTGAAAGAGTTAAGTCTTCAACATATATCTTCTCTACCCTGAGTTCCAGTACAGTGCACTGCATACCTAGGGGTCATCCCCTGAGTGCTGGTCCTAATTAAAAAAAAAAAAAAAAAAAATGCTTACATGTATTGAAAATGTTGAGATTTGATGGAAAACGTTTTAACATTTGTTTCAATAAACTTTTTAGGTATAAAAAACAAGTTCTCTTTACTTTTAATAACAGCGTCGAATCTACAGACTTATATATCGAAGACTTTTCTTATGAAAATGTACAAACGAAAAAATTAGAGACTCGTTGTTCAGGGTTTATTTTCTTGCACACATACAGCTGCAACACGTTGCTTCTTACCTTTTGTCCATTCTTCACGTTCCAAGAGGATATTGTGTTTTGTTTTTCTGGTGTCAAGATTTTTTTCCATTTTTAACGCAAAAAGAATTAATTTGAATTTAAATAAGACCAAATAATATAAAAAAAATAAAAATCCCCAAAAAATCTCATAAATTCCCCAAAGCATAAAAATTATCCTCAATGAATTCCCCAATCCCCAAACCAAATTTTTCATCCCCATTTTGAAAAAAAAAATCCCCGATTTGGGGGTAAATTCCCTAATCTGACAACACTGAATCAAGGGCATTTTGGTGGTTTATTAATTGAAGGCCACTTGACTGCAATTAGACGAATATGCATTTCAAGTTTAATGCTCTAGTGGTGCGTCGTTTGATTTGAAGTGTAGCCCTTCTTCTCGCGCAAATAGTATTAACTTTGAAATCGGTATACTGATACGTACTGATATTCTAAATTGAATTTCTATTAATTCAAGCATTACAATTAATGGCTCCATGACAAATGGATCTAATAAAAAATGGCCCCAAATTAAAATGGCTTCAAACTGAAAAATGACCTTAAAAATATTTTTTTTTGTTGTTTTTAATGCAAAAATTTTTCGGCCATTTTTTATTTTGCAGAGTGGGTACAGTTTTCGTTGCGATCATTTTTCCTACGTGGCGTGAAATTAAAAATGGTCCTAAAATTAAAATATAAAAAGTGGTACCCAAATATACGGAAAATGACGCTAAAATTCGTGTTGTTATTTTCAATACAAAAATTAGGGGCCATTTTTCATGGAGGCATACAAGGCGCTAAAATAAATTTTATTTCCTTAATATGTAAAATGGAATTGCGCAGTTGGGTCTGAGTTAGTCTTGGATTTTATAGTGAAACTTGGAAAAATTATTTTTACGAAACGAGACAATTTAAGATACTTTCTAAAAAATCATCAATTCTCGTGGAATACAATTAATTTTAACGAAATAATTAATGACCTCAAACTGATTTCCGTTTAGAGTAAAATTTATTAAGTTTAACATCAGGTGCTCTAAACGTTTTGTCCGATTATGAATGAAGATTATGTTGATACTTTACAGTCTTATGTTTTCTATCTACGATATGTTTTCATATTTTACAAATTTTTCTTTAACTATAAAGGGAATCAGTGCAGCAGCATTCAGTCGTTCATTCATTAGTAACTAAAATGCATTTATTGTAAAAAAAATTCTTTTATGCCACATTCTTTGTAAAGTGAATAATGAACAAGACATTTTTTTTTTATTTAAATTTAAATTTAAATTTACTTCATTGTACATTTTGAATTGCATTATCAATCATATGCTCTTAACAATCAGATAATGAGCAAAGTTACACGTCCGTTATGTGAGCAAACTGTTCACAATGACTGAACATAGAATAATAGTGTCATACAATGTATGAAAATGTGCCAAAGCAATGTGGCAAATTTAATGTTTATTAACTATTCAACAAAGATTGAAAATTCTATTTAAAATCAAAATTCAGCAGAATTTGAATGAAACAGTGAAAAGCGTGTATCAATCAGATAAAGTTTTACAAAAGTTTTTATGCGACATTAATTAGCATGTGTCAAGTAATCAGAAGCCATTATGATTGTCATCGGTTAGTATTTATTTCATTCTCTAAATTTCTGTGGAATTTTTGTGACAAATAAATTGTACACATTTATCCATTAATAATTAGCAATTAGTCAAGTATCAAAGTTATGTGGAATCGCTTATAATTGTAGTGACATTTTTTATAGTTATTTCAGAGGCAGGTGCAGTTGAAGTTTCAAATAGAACGTAATACTTTTACTGAATCAGTTAGCAAAGACAGGAGGTATAGCGAAATATTCCCTTTCCTGTTCCAGCCTTCATTTACTTTGTAGGAGGTGTAAACCGACGGCAAATTTGCACAGTAATTGTCTTCAACACACTTTTCCTATAGTTGGTGAGAAGGAAAGTGATAAAATATGTTCCAGAGACGTGAACTGTGAAAAGAGACTAGAAACAAAAAATTATACAACCAGAAAATATTTGATTCAAGCACAGTAATTTGACACGTATTGAAGAAGATCCTACATGGCATATTAATTATGCCAATTGGGCCCCCATCAATGACAACGTCATGCAAAAGTGACAGCTACTTCTCATATTAAGTATTGAATCTCGAATCTATTGCTAGTGCTATCGCATCAGTTGCGTAACTTGTGTTTTCACAAGGTAGAACATAAAAATACAACCTTTTATATATATCGTACAGCATGTAAAGTGTGTATATTAGCCGCGAAAAATAATAAAGAAAATGGTCTCAAAACATATACATACATATACCATATTTAACAAGCAAGAGTCTTTATTCGCCTGTACCGTATCTTGTATATCCTTCACCATACTAGTACTGTGTATATCGTTAGCTAAAATGCAAAAAGGATTAACATACAAAAATTTAATTTTACAGGAGAACGAAAAAACGTTGTAAAATGTAAACTATAAACACACAAACGTCTCTTTTTTTTTTTTGTTAAAATGAGCGTAATTTTTGTTCGCAGAAGTTTAAAATTTTGTCCAGACATGTAGTTTAATGACATTCATAATAATCACTCAAAAGCTAGATTTGTAATTTTTTTTTTTTTTTGTAGTTATCTAATTTTTTTTTTTGCATTTTAGCTAACGATAGGTACGTAAGTATATGAAGTTTTTATATGTATTATGGCGACGCTCTAATACTCGAATACAATTGTACTTGTGATACTTTTTTCCCATATTTCAATTCATATTCCAAACAAAATTTAGCATCTCTGGTCACATCGCAGAGCAAAAAAAAAAAACCGTTTGAACGAAATAAAAGAAATGCAATTTACCCACAAGTGTCGAAACTAATATTTTAATTTTGCTGGTTATCGATACGAATCGTCTTAGGAAAAATTCACATACATCAGTTCAAGACTTAAGTCTACAACTCTTCTGATGGCTTCCGAAAACCGATTTTATTCAATTTTCCCATCTATAGGGATTCAGAATATCTATATATTTTAGATTTTTTAATATATTTATCTTCGAGTCTTATATAAATATTGTGGTAATTACACACGGAATGACAAACGTATAAATACACTTAACATTTTTCGTGCAGGGTGTACAAATAAGGCTGTAATAGTAAAACCTCATATATGAAAAGCTTCTTCAAGTCTATTTAGTGGCCTTAGTTTCTAGTAGAGGTGTGTACTAGTTTGTAGAGCTGTGTAAAACACCTTCAAACGGTCGTTTTTGACACAAACCAATGATCAAACCAATGTATTTTAAATGGTTTTGTCGATGGTTTTGGACACAACTAGCTTCTAGTAAGACTTCTTATTTTGACATCAAATGATTGCAACAAATATGATGGAACGTCCTTAATAGCTAGTAAAACTGTGCAAAACATGAGCAACAGTTCATGGTAGAAACGAACCTTTGATCAAACTCTTAAAATAATAGTGTGAACGAACTAACCTGCACAAGGCTACTCACAGTAGAGCTGAACAAAACACCTTCAAACGCTCGTTTTTGACACAAACCAATAATCAAACCCATGGATTTTAAATTAAATTTTAATGTATATACATACGTTTATTCGTAATAATAATAATAATATAAAAATATTAAATTTAAATTTTTAAAATCCATGGGTTTGATCATTGGTTTGTATCAAAAACGATCATTTGAAAGTGTTTTACACAGCTCTAACTCACAGCAAAAGTAAGATTTGTATAAAATTCGTTCAATAGTTCAAGTTGAAGGTTAATACAGCTGTTTCAATTCGTTCATTAGGTGGTCTTAAGCCTATAGTACACGGCATGTCAAAAGCCACATTCGCATGTGGCTCTGACGTCACGAGAATTTGCAGAATTTTATTTACATTTACTAAACATGAACAATAAAATGGTGAAAAAAATTAAATAATACTGCACTGACACAAAAACAACGCAATAATTGGCGATCACAGTTGTTTTATTAATTATTGCATGGTTTAGAACAAGAACGAGAAATAATAACAAAAACCCAAACTAATTAAGCTGTCAATTAAGATATTAATTAATAAAACAAAAACCCCAAAGCAAAGAGAAATACAAATAAATGCATGGAAAAGAGAAAATATGATCATTTTTCTACCCTTCTTTTATCTCTCCCCTACTCGTGAACCAAAAAAATGATCATAAATCTGCCATCGTGTGATTAATAATAATAAAAAATTTTTTCGTCATTAAATTCCTACCACATTTTGTTGGACAAAATCAACATTTTCAAGAGTGCCATTGGCTACATACTATTGAAAAATGTTGTGTCAAAAATGTTTGCTGCCACATGTTTGGGACTGTTACATGCGCATGTAAAAATATTACAAATGTCAAAATTCAAATGTACCAAGCTAGTACACGACATGTCTAAAATATGCATGTTTGCATGTCTCTACAAAGAAACATGTGGCACACATATCAATGTGTGGTGCATGTGAGTGTCACAAAAAGTGGAAGTACACGACATGTTGCCAATTTAGCTTCATGGTGACGTCAAAATTACGTCAGAGCCACATGTGAATGTGGCTTTTGACATGCCGTGTACTGTAAGCTTTAGACGCAACCAAATGATCAAACCTCGGAGGACGACGGAGTGAAAGAGCTGAACACTGCTCTTTCTACACACAAACTTATTTTCAAACCAATGTAATTTTTAATGAGCTTTATTAAAGAGTTGCGCCTTTTACGAAGTTTCACTAACCAACAGGTTCGTTTAAAAGCATGAAACAGTAAACATATTAACTTTGGATTACAGCTGTGTATAACACCGGGCCTGTTCGGAAATGTATCACTGCGCCGCATCTGATGCGCATGTGTCATTAGTTTGCTCAGCTGATACAAAACAGCATATGCAGTGTTACTAGCCGTTTATTTTCAAAACGTACAACACATCAGATGCGGCGCAGTGATGAATTTCCGAACAGTTCCACCTTTAAACGTCCTTAAATGTCCTTAAAGTGTCAGGTATGTTTTGTGCCGACCTCATCTGCATATAATTATTATGAAGTATATATTTGAATTTGCTTTTTTATTTATTAATTTATCTCAATTTACAATTTAAAAGGTTAAAAAACCCTTAACTAATTCTATAAATATGTACTTTACGTGGAAAGCCAGACACTAAAGCAAATAAGTCTTCACTCTGCTCAAGGAAAAAGTGCTTGAACTTTTATTTGAATACAAAAATGTATTATTATTATTATTATTGCTTTTACATATTTATTTATTTGAATAATGAAAAAAAAAAACCTAATTTTTAATAACAAAATATTTCAAGCTCATTTTGACAAAGATTTTCAAGTTCTGGTTAAATATTCTTTCGAACTTTTCCAATATTCCCCAGCCAACACCAACAGTGTTTCAATAAAAAAAAAAACTCTTTCAAACCGTTTCATTCAACTCCTCCTGGGTGGCGGCATCAATGGTTTTGTGTTGCTTTTTGGTTTCTTTTTTTATTGAACATTACAAAAATAACCTGTTGTTTTCCCTGGATATTTCTCAATACTCTTCTTCATCATTTCATTTAGAAAAAACGTATGTTGTATTGATAGAATGTAGCAAAAGCAAAATGTACAAAAATTGTTATTTACTGAAATCTTGAATTGCAAATTAACAATTTTATGTAGCAAATATTTCAACATGTTTTCAATATATATTTATTGGATTAATGAAAGTGAAAATAACGTAAGGATATGATGAGAAAAATTCATTTAAGGATTTAAAGTTGTTCATAACGTATCGGGCCTTAATACATAAACTTATTATATTCTTCTTATCAGGTAATTTATCATATTTCGATAGGCAACCAACCCTCTACCTTTAAGCTATTGATATAAGCAAAAAAAAACCCAATTTAAAAACCATTAAGTTTTCTGCAAAAGGACTTTTTTTTACTGTATGACTTTCTTGCAGCATAGGTACGATATGTAAATGTACATACATGCTGTTTAAATTTCTGTTAAGAAAATTTTAATAAAATTTAATTAAACAAAATGTTCAAACGAAATTAGAAAATGTGATGCAGCAATACATTGAAATTCTTTCATAAAATTCTTTTTAATAATTCACTGAAATTGTGAAAAAAAAATATAATTAAATCATTTCATTGAATTTAGGAAGTAAAATTATTTTCCATCATTTCAACAAAATTTTCTAACGAATTCTATCAAACAATTCCAATAAAATTTTTTCCAAGCAAATTTTAAAGTGAAATTTTTTTTTAGTGTAACCCCATAACATGAATATTGTTGTAGTTATAATTTCAACGAAATTTTCAAATTAAATTACAAAATCTAATGAAGAATATTTGTGAAATTCAACATACATTATTTCTTTCTAAATATTTTACTGAAAAATTGTATGTGTTGTTTCTATAAAACAAACAATTCGTTTGAGTAGAAAATTTGTATAAAAACCACTCATTTTTTTTTTTTTTTTTTGTGTGATTCCTATACAAAATTTTTGCACAAGTCTCTTGTCTGTACTGTAGAAACACCATCTTAAAGAGAAAATTTATGTACGGTTCCTATAATAAAAACAATTGGTTTGAGTAGAAAATTTGAATAAAAACCACTCATATTTTTGTGTGATTCCCGTATTTTAGAAACAGCAATTTAAAGAAAAATTTTACGTGCGGTTTCTATGACACAAACAATTCGTTTGAGTAGAAAATTTGTATAAAAACCACTCATTTTTTGAGTGATTCTGATTCAAAATTTCTACACCAGTAATTTGTGTGTATTGTGAAAACAGGGGCCAAATCATCGCATACGATATCGTATTAACTATCGCATCGAATAACATTACGATACGTATCGAATAAGCAAATGATGGCATACGATGGGTCAAATTACGATACAATTCATTCGATATCGTATGCGATAGTACCAAAATGAAAAATTTCGATAAATTTTGATCGATATCGTATGCGGTGATTTGGCCCCAGCACCTTAAAAAAAACATTTATGTGGGGTTTCTATAATACAAACAATTGGTTTGAGTAGAAAATTTTATAAAAACCACTCAGTTCTTTGAGTGATTCTCATTCAAAATGTCTTTACAAGTCAGTTGTATATATTGTGAAAACAGCACCTTAAAAAAAACATTTATGTGCGGTTTCTATAATACAAACAATTGGTTTGAGTAGAAAATTTTATAAAAACCACTCAGTTCTTTGAGTGATTCTCATTCAAAATGTCTTTACAAGTCAGTTGTATATATTGTGAAAACAGCACCTTAAAAAAAACATTTATGTGCGGTTTCTATAATACAAACAATTGGTTTGAGTAGAAAATTTTTATAAAAACCACTCATTTTTTTTTTTTTTTTTTTGAGTGATTCCCATACAAAATTTCTACACAAGTCTCTTGTGTGTATTATGGAAACAGCACCTTAATTGGATTTATGATGTTGATTGTTTTTGTGAAATTAAAATCTCTTAGTGTCTTAAATATTTTTTTTTTAAATAATTTAGAAGATCTATCATGTTTTTATTAATTAGAAAACAACTCACCGTTAGTTGCGTTTCGGGCTGTAGATTTTGCACAATTGTCGGCTGCTGCTGCTGTTGATTTCTCGTTGGATCATATTGAGCAGCAATTTGTGCTGCCTGTGATAGAACCGATTGCACTTGTTGTGGCTTTAATTGATTTTGTAGAGGCGAGAGAGGTGGTTGCCTACCTGGTGTATAGACAGGACTGGGAGCCGATTGCGATGCCGCATTATTGCGATATTTACTGTTAAAAAAGCTGAAAAAATTTAATTACAGCGTTAAAATTATTTAATTGTCTTTATAAAGTTTTAGTATTTTTTTTTTGGAGTGTCTGAAGTTTTCCGTTTTTCATTTTTCATTTTCATTTTGAAATATAGTAAGGTGCGGTTTATACAAGCAATTAGAAACCACTAAAAAAACTGAGTGCTTTTCATACAAAATTTACACTCAAATCACTCTTTCGGCCTGTATAAACCGCACCTAAATATGTATGTATGTACGCATATGTATGTATGTATGTACCTTTGTTTATCACCTGACTGGGGAGACTGTATGAAGGGATTAAATATGTGACTAGTGGCTTGTGGTTTTTGATAATTAAGTGGTTGTTGTGCTTGATTTATACTTGGTGGTTTTTGTATTTGATTTTGATTTGGATTCTGTTGTTGTAGTTGTTGTTGTTGTTGCGCTCGCTTTTTACTCTGTGCTAAATTATTGATTGGGGTCGTACCTAGACCCCAGCCATGTAATTCATTGGCATCATTATGAGAGTGCGGTTCAAATAAATTTGTTTTATCATCGATATGTGCAACACGATTTATATCGCTAATGAAGCTGTGTAGTTTAAAAATAAATAAATAGAAATCAAGTGAGATTTTTGCATCAAACTAGCTGGCAAATTATAAAGGCACGTCAGTCAGTCAGTCAGTCAGTCATTGTGTAAGTAAGGTTTTTTCCAAATTTAAACTTACTCTGAACCTAAGCCCGGCCCCGAATTAGCCCAACCAGTCTCATAATGTTCATGCGGTGGCTGTGGTCCATAGTTTTCATGTATGGGTGCTCCATGTAGATACGCCGAGATATGTCCTTTTGGTGGATGTGTGTAAATAATTTCGGGTATGTGTGAGTTTTCTGCACTATGCCAAGTAGGAACAACCTGTTTGAAAATGAATGTGTAAAATCTTATTTATTGCTTGCAAAAAAAATATCACTAAAAGCTTTAACTTATGGTTGCTTGTAAACATAATTTCATGTCTAAAAGCTTTAGTTTTTATTCGAATTTCATCACTCCATTATTGATAGAGGATTTTATTAGTTTTTATTGCTGGGTGAATTTTGTGTGGAAAGAAAAATATTTATTATCAATTTGTTAGCAAGAAATTTTATTCCTTTTACATTAAAGTTTCATATTCATGTGTTCTTATTTCTTCTTTAAAAAGACTTTATGGCTTTTATGGTGTGTATTTTACTAAGTAAAATGTATAAAAAAAAATCATAAAAATTTATTCGAATCTACATATGATGCAACAACTTTATTTATTTATTGCGGACTAGCTAGTCTATATGCTGCATTTCGTTGAATGCTAATATATTTATATGTGAGCATTTTTAACTATGTAATTTGAAAATTGCATGCAACAAAGTTTTCATTTTAACATGAAGTTAGTTGTTCGCTTAATGACGTGTTTCACTATTCTGCACAATCGTACGATTCATTCACAGGAAAATCTTATAAAAATCTGACCGACTTTAAAAAATTCTTTCAAAATGGTCTTGTAGGTGAGTAGTTCTTATGCTGTCCGTTGGCGGCAGGGTCACAGATTAATGGACACAAGAAATACTCATAATGTTGATGACCGCCCTGAATTGCGATAGAAATCATGTTCTCAGTAATAGTTTGCTTTGCAGTCAATGCATTAGCACATTAACCACTAGTTAAATTAAAAGTAATCCTAAAAATTTTAGCATTTAAAATGGAAACAGGAAATTCCTTTCTTTCATAAATTTATTATTTTTAAAATGGCTGTCTACAGTTTAGCTCTTGTCTGGCAAAAAAAAAACCCCCCGTTACCATTTATCGTCTTTTTCCTGGGAGATAGAGATATCCTTATTCTCTTATTTTTTGGCTTTGTTTTGTTTAACATTTTACTATCAATATACTTTAAATAATTTTATATCCTTCACGTTATTCACCATGATAAAATACGAGTATTAACAATTATTCTTATTAAAAAGATCCCTGGGATTTATATTGATGAGAGCTGGTAGAAATAAAGAAATAAACACCAGATAAAAATAAACCTCGACATTTTTAAGGATTTTCTTGTTGGGATTGCTGTACCGTATAGATATGCTATGACCCAAAAGACATGGTTGTTAGTTTTGCTTACCAAACTGCTTTTTTTTTCGTGGTACAAATGTTTGAGAAGGGGATGTTGTATCAGTATATTTATACCATTGTTAATAAAAACCAACTAGTACAATGATGCACGCATTAACACAAGTAGGTAGGTATGTACGAGTACATATAAACGTGTGCTTGTTATATTGTTTGTTTTTACTAAAATTCACTATCATCAATATTTTTTTCAGTACAAGAAATTACTAGATTTTTCTTATTAAAGTTCATAATCATAAGAAAATTTGTGAAAATTTCGTAATTTCTAGGAACATTTGGTTCATATAATTGTGATGTAGTTCCTTTCCTAGTTATTTGGTTGTTGAACTTGCTAAGCACTTCTCATATCCGTGTTTTCCTTTCTTCTGAAACGTTCATGCGGTACAATACAGCTTCTGATGTCATCAGAGCACTAGATTGGCCGATGATGCTTCTTTAAAGGTAGAATATATATTGTCTGGAATGTGTTGAGCACTTTTTAATAAAACTGAAATCATATTGGGACTCGAACTTAGGCACCTTGCTACCTCTCATCAGTCATGCCACATTAATACGAATTTCTTTATTTCTTACATTAACAAAAAATATTTTTTAAAACTAATTAGTTAAAACAATTCTTATGTGCGGTTTCTGTAATACAAACAGTTAGCTTGAGTAAAATTTTTTATGAAAACCACTCTGTTTTTTGAGTGATTTGCATACAAAATTTCTACTCAAGTCATTTGTCTGTATTGTAGGAACAACACCTTACTCTTTTTTTTTTTTTTTTATTAGGACCAGCACTCAGGGAGAGGGATATAGTAGAGAAGATAGATTTTCAAAATTTAGAAGACAACTCTGTTTTGCGCGTTATGTTAATTTTTAAGGCAGTGTTGAGGCGCCTCCGCTGTTAAGTAGACGCATTAACTTTGTTCAGCTGTATTAGCAGGAATTTTATTAATTGTTTCCCTTCGCCGATGTTTCTGCTAACCCACGAAGGAGGGCGATGTTGTGTACATTAGCTTGGAACAGCATCAATCGCTGTCGGAACAGGTTTTTAGCGACCAGTACTATGCCTTCATCACTTAAATAGTCCGACAACAATTAATACAATGTCTCACTAATGGCTCTGGCCAGGGTTTAAACGCAGGCCCGAAGTAATTGTTTGCTTAGTAGTCAACGCGTTAACCACTTCAGCCAACACCACTTTTAAATTAAAGTAAGAGTTTTCAAAGACATAAACTATTTGATTTTTTTTTTATTAAATTTAACAAATTTTTTAAATATTTTTTTATATTATAATTAAGTTTAGAATTTTTTTTTAAACTATTTTGAAGAAAATGTTTTAATAAAATTTACTAGATATCAGTTTTTTTATTCTGTATTCTATATATTTTCTGTGTAGCTAACATGAATAAAACATGAGAACCCACTTTTTATAAAAAGTTTTCGGGTATGATTTTGAGCTTTTATGCTGAGCTTTAGCTATTGGAAATGCTATGGGGCCTTTAGCAGCACGTGTGGCGTATAATCTACAAAATAAAATTTTAATTTTCGTATTTTACAGAACTGTAACAGTGGCTATGGAAATTCTCATAATAACTACAGTTTCGTATTATGTTTATGAAAGTTGTACATATACAAAATATGCTTTTAATTAAAAATATTAAGCACTTGAATTAACCGGCTGAACATTGTATTCGGTCTCTTGACAAATAGCACAATGTTAACCTGTTAACAGAACCCTGTTAACTACTAAGTTTCATGTCAAGAGTTTTATATATTAAAATTTAACTTTCCAAGGATCTTTGGCATATTTCGCAACATATACACTTGTAATGTTTCCAATAAAGAAAAACTAATAAATACATTAAAATAAATTTGTTTAAATAAGTTTGATTTCTTTTTTCTTTTCAAATTTTTGCAATTTGCTACAAATTGTATTTCTAAAATTCCTTTTTTTTTATTTCTTTTCAAGTTTACCATAATTTTTGAAGCTTTTTATTTGAATAGCATTTTAAATTAATTGATTTATAAAATCTGCAAATTTGGAGTTAACACTAAATTTATTAAAAATTTCTTTCTTTTCAGGTACATAAGCAAATACATAAATTATTTAATTACTAAATGGCAATTTTATAAATGTAAGTAGAGAAATAAAATTACTTTTCGGTTCAAAAACGTGCTGAAATTTCTATTTTCATATTCATTAAAATATTAAAGTATTAATAAAGAGCCAAAAAAAAAAACATGGTTTACTGAGGCTTTTCCTTAAACTTTCTAAATTCCTAATCTATAAATTTAATAGACAATTGCTTTTTTGGTGCTGCTCTTCGTGCACCTATTACACTGTGGAACAAAGTTAGGTCGATTCTGAGAGTGAGGGGTGAAAATGGAGGCTAAATTAGGAGACCCGTATTGCGGCGTTTGTTTATGTTAGCTCGATTTTTTTTTTTAATCGACCTTCGAACTTTGCAGTCAAATACCGATTTTCAGCATATTGTTTATATGGTTTTTTGGCTATAACTCGTCGACTAATTGATATTTTTTAAGTCTGTAAAAGCCAAATTATTGCTAGAGACCTGTGCAACAATTAAAATTGTTTTAAAAAATTTTACGGGTCTCCTAATTTAGCCTCTATTTTCACCCCTTACTCTCAGAATTGACCTAACCTTTGCTAACCTGAATTTGTTCCACATTGTTATGCAACCGATTTTTGCAATACTTATTACAAGATTTTTACCAAATTAAAGACATTTTTTTCACAGAAGTAAACAAGGTATTGCTCATGAATTTAAGTTAAAGCCAAACAAAAAACACATTTGGATGGAAAGAGAAAAATAACAACTAGATATGGGAGACATATAGGAAAAAAAACTAAGAGAGTTGAGCATTTAGTTTTGGCATTTAACCGTTCTTTATTTAATTTTTACGAATTCATACAAATGTATCATTAAATAATCGTAGTTTTGGTTGTTGGATGATTGTTTTATAAGAGAATTTTTATGATTTTTCTTTCTATGACTAGAACATGGTCGATTGGGTCGACCGTTGGCACACACTAGTTCTTATTAATAAGAAGTTTAAAACAACACATTGGCAAGCGGTTTTTCATCTCGTAGTGTAAGAGTACAACTAATATTAATATTTAAAGTGGAATATCGCTAAACATCAGTATTTTTTCCATAATGGCCGCTAATCTTCATCCCAAATGAGTTTTATTAACTTTTACTAGTTCTGTTAAGAAATTAACAGTGCTCTGTTAACTGCAAACTAGGCTTGATCAACATTTTTGGTGTCTATCTTTGCTAATTAAATTTCAATTGCTAATTAAATGGCGTGTTTTAATAAAAATATTTGTACATATTTTTCTTGTTATATTTTAAAAAGACACACAACACACATACATATGTACTTACATACATATGCACACAACTGTTATTGTGCTAATCTGCTCTTGGACGAAAAAAAAAAACACTCAAAACAGTTGCCGATAAAAATTAATTCATGAAAATAATTTTTAAATAAATATGGAAAATATTTAAATCCCTCTAGATTAAAATCAAACACGGTCACACAATGATTGATGTGTGCAAAGAATTCATATTAAAAGTGATCAATTTAAATTCAATAAATATTGTTTTACAAATGTAATTGGTGTTTTTGATAAACACTTCTTTCTCAAGCACAATGTGCAAAGCAAAACGATACCATTTAATGTTTTCACTTTCAATCAAATTTCAATCAATTCAAATGAAGTTTCACTTTCATGAAGTGCGTTGCGTTTTGTATTTCCATCATTTTCATTTCCATTTTCATTTATGTAAATTATTTGATAATATATACATTTTTTGTTGTTGTTATCCGTTCTGGCTTAAAAGTACTTTAATTATATATTTGTGTGTGTGTGTGTGTGTGTGTGTGTTCGTTAATCGGATATTGATTACTTACCGTATGATGATGATTTATATGATGATGATGATGATGGTATTTGGTCGAATGATACGTTTGCTGATAATAGGAACATAATTTGAAAAGATGCGATAGAGCGGGAAATAAAAATAGTAAAAATTTCAATAGCAATTTTTTGGCCGCACCAACACCAATCACTATCGGCAGCAACCAAAACAATTTAATTTTGATGATTTTGATAATAAGAACCAGCGCCAAAAATGACAGCAGCAATTTACTTTTCAAGAAATTTTCTAAATACGAAATTCACAATTGAATAAATAAGAATTTAAATTTGGAATTTCGAAGCATTTGTTATTGTTTGTCTACTCACGTATTTTTTTCATTAAAAATTTTCCCGACAACCGTGCTTCTGCCAATTGCTTTGGTATCAATTCTAATTTGGCTATAATACCATTTCCCTCCATCGATTTTGGCGATATACGAAATGTTGCACCATCAAACATAATTTCGGGTAGTTTCATTTCAATATCATGGGTCATTGCAAATTTAATACTTTTGCCATATAATGCATTTGTCACTTCTTCGATTGGTGTTGCGGCTTCTGATGGAGTATCTATTATTTTGAGAATAAAATAGAAAAAAGATGTCAGTTGTTTGTTTGTCTGTTTATTTTTTATTAAAGAGTGTACAGCGACAGTTGTTTAACTCTAAATATTAAATGTCTTTTAAAATTGAACAACGCAAATAAATAAAAATTGTTTTGCAAAAAAAGAAAAAAAAAATAGAACATGGTTAAAGATCTACTGATAAGTTGGCATTAGCACCCAACGAAATGCAACATATAGATAAGCTTTTATTATATTTAAAATTTTTGTATCAGAATTCTACACATCAAATATTTTAAATATTTTAAATATTTCAAAAGAAAACGTCATCATAGAATTACGGTTTTAAATTGAATTTCTGACGCATAAAAAAATGAGGCGTTTTATATTTTGGCCTGTTATAAGTTCGGGAAAATTTGAGAAATTTTTGAACTAGATAATATTTCTGATTCTGTTACATTTGAAATAGAGTATGTGCTGAATTTTTTAGCACATTGAGTATCAAGTAATTGATGATATAAGAGCCTGAGTTCAATACTGAGTTGGATACTTTTTTAAGACTAATAAATTAATTTTTCTTAATGGTTTCATTAAATCCTATTAGAGTATTGAACCTAATAATAATCACTTTATCAGTTTTTTTGCTTTATTAATGCGTTATTTGACGACATTGATTTCATAATTAGAATTATCTTGGCTTCTTTGTGAGATTTGTTGTGCTCTCAGAAATGCGCTCCTATGAGAGCACCGCTGACTGGCTTACAATAATGATGGACCAGAAATTTTTACGTGATTACGCGGAAAAACCTTGTTTTTCAATTAATATTTAAATTGAATTGACATTTATTTTAATTGATTTTATTTCTCTTTTTTTTAAAATAGAATAAAATAGAAGAAATTTCTACATCTCAATTGATAATAAAGAAAGTAAAATTAGCATACATTTGAACAGAAAAAAAACTACGGGTAGCACTCCGGGAGTGCCGACAGAAGTGAAAACGTTTTGTGATTACAAGAATACACGTGCTATTGCCAAAAAAAATATGCGTAGATATAAACAATTATATAAATACATGCAACAAATTTAACCACTTATCAAGGCGTATGCAACAGGTGAGCTTACTAGCACAGCTGACTGAGCTCGCTTTATAGCAAATTTTCAAAAAAACTGAATAGTTTGTGTACTCTTCTTAATCAGTTTCGCTCAAATTGAAGAGTGCGCCCTCTTTGGTGCACCTAAAAACTAGTGTTTTCTCATATATGACAACATCACCCACAAGAGAGGGCGCTCTCTTCATTTTGAGCGAAAAAATTTAGGTGTTGGGCCTTACTACGGTTCTCGAATCGAATCGACTTCGACTGTTGTACTAGATTAAAGAAACACACAACATTTTTCTTTAATCTATTACAGCAGTCGAAGTCGAACCGAGAACCGTAATAAACCCCAATATCTGTAGGTTGTTAACTTCACTCAGACTAGGCATTCGCACAAACAGAGATGCTACAAGCGTGACGGTGTCGCGAGTTCTGAGGTTTTGTCTCATCCAAAACCTTCGTACCGTGCCAATAGAAGTTTTAACTTCAAAAATTATACCCAAAAAATTTTCAATTAATTCACTTAATAAACATCTAAAACTAGTTTCAATTAAATCCGTAATTCAATCAATTAATTATTTGATCAAAAATAATTTTTGCAAATTTTATGTAATTGAAAATTTTAATCTTAGTAATTGAATAGAGAATTAATTGAATCTGTGTTTTTTTTTTTAATATGCATTTCAATTAAATTTTTAATTAATATGAAACTTTTTTAATTAAAATAGTTTCAAATATTTTAAATTAATTCTGATGAGTTGATACTGCAATGTGTGTGATTGAGAATATTCGATCTTTTTTAACGCTTCCTGTTGTTTTTTTTTTTGCTGTGTGGCAAATGTAGGTTTTTCATATTTTCCTTTTCGGTAAAATAATTTGATCGAATTTATTTCCAGATATTGATTATAAACTTTTTATACCGCGTATATAATCTGTTGTATGCAATAATTATTTTGTAAACTGCAACGGAAGTTAGTAATGAATATTTTTTGAATTCGAATGTACGTTTGTCCAACTCAGCATGCAGTAAGATCATACAGACAAAACATATCGATCACAATAGATTTGGTCTCTAATAAATTTTGTCTTTTGCTCAAGTGATATCGAATTTTACTACAAACACCACAATTTAACTAAAAAAAAAAAAAACAATTTAAATCACTTTAGCTGAACAATTTACTGTTTTTTATTTAGACGGCGTTACAACAACCTGATAACTTGACTGTGGGTTGTCTGTCTGTCCCCTTGAGTTGTTGTTTGCGCTTTTAACAATTGTTTAAAAAAAACTACACTAACAATAAAACTCATATCATTTTAAACTTTAATAATATTTAAAATTTAAAGTAAGTCAATTTGTCGTAACTGTCTGTCACACATACTCTACATATCGTTTCGTGTGCTCGATTTAAAATTCTATTGTCTCTTCGTTCACAATCTTTATTTGGCAGTTTGAATTACATTTTGATGATTTTTATGTTTCGTACGGATTTTGTTTTATTTTCATTTGTTTTGAATGCAAATGTCTGTTTTGTCGCGCTGTTAAACGAAGCTTTGTGTTTTTTAAAGTATGATAAATTGTTTATTGCATGAGTATTGTTATATTTTAGCAAAATAGAAACCATTAGACATCTCTTATGTCAGCTATGAGATTTTGCTTTTGTAAAGGGATTTTGATTGCATCCATTAATTACAGTAAAATTAATTTTCTTTTTTAGAAGAATTTGCCTCTTTTGGCATTTATCAAATCGGATTGAATCTTATTTGTATGAAAATGCACTGAGATATCACACGAGTAATTAATTCAATTAATAAACTTATTGAAAGAAATTTTATTTTATATTATTATTAAGAAAAGTTTATTTCCAAAAAATGTTGCGTTCAATTAATACAATTCATAAGAAATTAAAATGGGTTTCAATTAATTCCGTAATTGAATTGAAGTACAATTGTAATAAAATCCCTAAAGTTTTCAAATTTTTTTTAAAAATTTCATGTAAATGAAAATTTTGTACAAATTGATTTTGTATTGATTAAATTTGCAACTATTCCCAAAAAAATGCTATTACCAAATTAATTGAAAGTAAATAATAATAATGGTGGGCAACACGACGCCGAATAAGAATATAAATAATATATTTTTTAAACTATTTTCACTTTTGTAGTTTCATATGAAATCGCTGGCATGTATTTTAATTAAAATGGGCATGACTTGAATATTAAACGCTAGCAAAAGTTAACCAAATGTTTAATTAATTTTGTACTACAAACATACTGAATACATAAGAGCATATTTACGGCCTGGCCCACGATATCGAACGATGTCGATCGCTGGATTTCTAGACGTAAAAAAACTAACTTGCGTTCCACTAATAACGGATTTTATTTAACTTATTATTTGTTTAGAGGCACTTAAGCTAAACAAATAAATAAAATGGGTGTTAAGAAGGTCGTAAATCAGTTGCTTTTCAATTTCAGCATTACCGATCGATCGACATCGTGGGGCAGGCCGGGCCGTTAGTGTATCATTACGTTTTTGTAAAAAATTGTAGTATATGATTTATTATGAAAATATATGATCATATTATGTTTATATACTACTAAAAGGTTTTCCAATAAGTGTGATATGATTTCTTAAAAAAAAAACACACTTATTTTTAAGGACATTCAAAAGTTTTTTATTTAATGTGAAGTACAATCGATACAATTAAGCACTGCATAAAACGTCATTCAATTGCCCTTCACGACTTTCTCTGCAGGAACGAATTCGATGAACCCAATTTTCGAGCACTTTTTCCACTAAATCCAATTGTATGTCATGAATGGTACGTTCAATATTGACTTTTAAAGCTTGAAGAGAGTCTGGTTTATTTCGAAAGACCAATGACTTCAAATAACCCCACAAGAAATAGTCTAATCACAACTAATCTAATCATTTCTTGAAATTTTCGTATCTCCAAACTTTTCTCGCAATAATTCAATTGTTGCATTTGCTGTGCGGCATTGTTGGAACCAAATGTTGTCAAGATCAACTGCTTTCAATTTCAGCCATAAAAAGTTGGTTATCGTCGATCTAATCCGCTTTCCATTGACAGTAACTTCGAAAGAAGTACGGACCGATGATTCTACCAGACCAAAAACCATACCAAACTGTCAATTTAGGTGAATGTAATGGTTTTTCATGAATAATTTGTGGCTTTTCTTCGCATCAGAATCGACAGTTTTGTTTATTTACCGCACCACTCAGATGAAAGTGAGCCTCATCGGAGAAGATAATTTTCTTAAAATAATCGTTATCGTTTTCGGAATAATTTGTAAACGTTGTCCTTTCGTATATCTCTGCATGATGAAATTGTAAACACTACTGAATGCAATGAACAATAAATGACAGATCATGACATATTACAATTGGCCGAAATGTCACTTCAAAATCATTTTATCCCTATTGGAATACCTTATAGATGATTACCACGATTTCGCACGGAAGCTATTAACTAATGAAAATATTTATATTGAAATGTTACCAATTTAATCACGAAAAATACAAACTGTCCACCTCTTGTAGCGGCAATTTTCTGTCTAACTTCGCGCAATCTTTAAACAAATTTTGTTAAAAGTGGTGGCCTTCTACCCCCTCCAAAACCACAGATATTTAGCTTGATTACGCGTATTATTATGATAATAGTCTATTGCTAATTTGAGAACTCTGCCTATTACAGCTCTCTAGATGTGGAATAACTGTCCCACCTGCTTTTTGCTGGACTATTGTCAAAGTATCCTACAACAAATTTTAGGCCTATAACTATTACTACAGGCCTCAAAATATGGAAAAAGAAAAACTTTTTTTATATAAGGGGTTATATTCTTCCCATTTCTATCCCGCCTGCTTTACTATTTGCATTATTTTGAAGGTATTCAACACCAAATTTGTTGCCTTTAACAATTATAGCTCTCTAGATATGGGATAAATGAAAGGTTCTTTGTATGGGGGCTACTCGTTTTCCCTTCTTATTGCTTTAAGATTTAGGTGGAAATTTTGTTATATATATTCTAGGACTAATCCAAATCGAAGTTTTAGACATTCACTATTTTAGTTGCTCAGATATTTGAATATTTATAATTACCTCCTCCTGTCCTCAAGATTTTGCTATATATTTTCTTTTCTTCTTAGAGAACCGCAAATTTTAAAACATTATATATGTATTAGTTGCTCAGATCTGTGAATTTTAATATATACTTTAAATGTTGGGGTATCCTTCCCCCCAATTAAATTAAAATAAAAAAAAAAAAATTATAGTACTGGAAATTCACACTCTTTAGTAATACAGTTTTAAAATTTCATAACGATTGGTCTTACCGTTTGATTTCCTATAAGGAACGTACAACCGAATAAAGAAACATACAAATAGAGATTAATTTTTATATACGTACTAGATGACCCGGCAAACATTGTTTTGCCATACAAAATATTTCTAGTGCATATTTTGGGTGTTATATAAAAAATAGCGAATGTATTGTAAGAGTGTGACGATTACCGCCGATGAAAAAAATACCAAACAATAATTTTGTTCTGTTTAAAATACGAACGACGAGGATTCTCCTGCATGAGGCGGATGTAGCACCACCTGTCATTCAACAACAAAAATAATTATGAGGTGGACATACCGCCATCTGTCATTCAACAATAAAAATAATTATCAGGCGGACATTGCGCCACCTGTTGGTTTAATAGTTTCGGAAATACAGAAATTGTCCTATCCCTTCCCTCCTCACGTCTCTAGCGAATTGAAAAATAGTCAGTAGCCCATTCTCAGACTTACTGATGCTGCATAAAAAATTTCATAAGAATCGGTCGAGCCGTTTTGGAGGAGTTCGATAACAAACATCGTGACACGAGAATTTTATATATTAGATACAGACTGAAGGAAGCCAGCCAAGCGCCAAGAGTCTCATAGTCACCACTTTTAGCTACTGTTTTACTGAATGTTTGGTGACACTGCAATGAAGCGTCTACCTTTTTATATGTGCCTTTGATGAGCAAAAAAAATTCGTGTCCGCACCAGATTACTGGTAATGTATCGCTTAAGAATAACTAAAATGTATAGGGTGTTTTTTATAGAGTAACACAAGTTTAAATCATAATAAAACAGGGAAATATATTTTTAATATCAATGAAACGGTCTTTATTGGAAAGAAAATTTTATAAAATTAATGTGTAAATATGATTTCTGCCATGTGGCCGCCACGGCTGGCGCATACAACGCGCAATCTGGAACAGCAATTTTTAACAACTTTTCGCAGCATTTGCGGCCGTATTTCGCCGATAACTCTTTGAATGTTGACTTCCAGGTGTTTAAGAGTTAATGTTTTATCGACGTAGACAAGTGACTTAACATGACCCCACAGAAAATAATCTAATGGGGTTAAATCATGCGATCTTGGTGGCCAATTGATTGGGCCATTACGTGATTTTATTTTTTCATCAAAAGTTTGTTTGAGTAAATCCATTGTAGCGCCCGCTGCACGATGACTTTTACAAATAGAACAATTATATTGATTAAAAAATTCAACAATTTGCACGCGTTTCTCTGCTGAAAGTCGATTAATAATGAAATTTTAAAGCAAACTAAACAAATAGCAACTATCAGCTGTTAAATGGGTGCTCAAATAAAGCAGTGATGCCAAATCAAAGTTGTGACATTCCATAAAATAAACCCCTTGTGAATCACTGGTTCCATATGGTCCCAAAAAAAAACTACCTAGTCACTAGTACCAACGCCATTAGAGAAGTATCAATGGCACGCACATCCTAAATGTCGATGGCAAATATCCTTTTGTGGGGTATCATATTTCAGCAGTACTGGTGACAGTCACCAATAATAAGTCACAACAGTCAACATTTCCTGCAGGGTATGGTAAACTATTGATAGTACATTAGACTGCGTTGTGTATGATTGGTTTGATAATAATATGGCTTGACACAAGTATACACACATACGTATAATGAAATTAATAAATGTTGCTTTTAAATTTTGAAAACTATAAACTATATATTGTTCTTGCTGATTTAAGAAATTATTATAAATGTTCTTAACCATCATGTTATTAAATAATAGTTTTTGATTAAAATATCTTGTATTTTTGTTCAAGTACTGCCCAGTAAATAAAATTTTTCCTTTGAAATGTCATAAATTAATTTAGGAAAGATTATAATATACAAAATAAAGTTTTTTATTATGTCTCGTTTTAGACGAAAATTCTTCAAGAATATTGGTATCACAGACTTCGTATCTATTTGTCTATTTAAAATAATTCTGAGCTTTTCTTTCCTAATGGCACGTTAATGGCATTAATATATGCATTACGTTATATCTTCAACTTGATCATATTATGTTCCAAATTGATAATACTAATGTTTTGGGTCATTAAAACTGAACGTAACTACTAAAATAAGACGCTTAATAGAGAGAAAATTGCAGCTATTATAGATCATCATAATTTATATTTTTAATTTGAGCAAAATTTTGTATTCCTAGAAACTATTTAAAAATGCAACGTAATGAATGTACAACAATTTTTTTTTTGAGATCAAATTTCACACGCGATTTTCACTATTTAATACAATTTCATTTTTACATTTTTTTTTAAATTATTTTCATTTTAACTAAAAGCTTCAGTATATTTGAACAAAATAATAAAGTAAATGAAAGTCATGAAATAAAATGTTTACTAAAGCAAACAAATCTTTAAATTTTGTTGGTTTTTTTTTTGTTTTTGAAGATGTAACATCAAATAAAAATCTGACATTTAGACACATGGAAACATATTAAGCCAGATACAGCCAGACAAAGATGCTGTCTGAGAAGATGCTGTGCAAGTGTAGTGAGAAGAAAAAAAATAAAACTGATAGTCGTAATGAAATGAAAATTATGTATTTTTTTTTTTTTTTGAGTTGGAAGGTGAAAGTTAGTTTTTATGAAAATAATAAATTTATAAATAATATTGATTTTTAAAATTATGTGATGAATTTGATATCAATCGCAATTTCTATTAATTTTTATTCGTAGAACATTTTAATAATAATAGATGCAAAGTTTAAAGAATAAACAAATTGTGTAGTTGATATTTGTAAATTAGTTTTATATCCCACTGTTTTAAATAAACTAACGAAAGGCAAATTTATGATTTGCAATAGTCGTAATTTCTAGAAGTGATCTCTAAGTAGAAAACTGTTCTAATGATTTGATCACATTTGCCATAGAAATTTTATAGTATCAGTTCAACCCCTCGTGGAGTCTGATTGTTTTGTCTATTCAATTATTATGATTTTCTGGAGTTTTCTTTCTAATAAAAAACAAGTAATACTCCTGACAGGCATATGGTTTATATACCATGGTACATATATATACTACGGTTTTATATACTATTTTGGTGTGACAGACTTGTAGTATGTATACTACTATTATTGTTTTTATGTTCCATAATATATTTAAAAATATGGAGCGTGAAAAACTTTTAAGAATTTTTATAAATAATAATAACAAAGTTATATATTTTATTGCGGTGAACCCCTCTCAGCTCATTGAAGTAATATATTGAATCAGAACTAGAGCTGTGTAAAACACCTTCAAATGCTCGTTTTTGACACAAACCAATGATCAAACCAATTTAAAACCCATAAGTTTGATCATTGGTTTGTGTCAAAAACGAGCGTTTAAAGGTGTTTTACACAGCTCTAGTTCTGATTCAATATATAATAGAATGCTGCATAAATAGATGTGTAGCTAAGAAGTTCACGTGTACTTCCAAAGCATGAACACTTACTCGAAATGAATTACAGAAACAATGTTCATATTTTTGAGAACACCAAAAACTTGTTGTCACTTCTTGTTGTTACTCGACTTAGCGTGTGTAAGTTCACTGCTTGTGTGTTTTGCTATCATAATCGCAACATGTATGAACAGAACGAGGTGAACTTAATGCGACAGCCGAACTTCACTTGGTACTTGCAGTACTACGTGAAGGTTGGCAAATAAAAAAAAAAAAATTCTTTCTGTTGAGTGTAGTAAAAAAATGGAATTAAGTGAGGCAAGTTTATACATAATATTATTTATTTAGATTTTTGTTACTTAGGGCCAATAATTCAGTACTGATTTATATGTCATTTATTTTTAAATGCTATTTATATACAAAATTAAGTTTTTCACTGCAAAATTAAGTCAACATTAAATAGCCAACATTGTGCATTTAAATACTACATAAGTTTTACGAATTTCCATATGTTTTTGACTGCTTGTTCTTCTTATATAAAATAAAGCCAATAAAATATTTGTGGCTGCTGGCAAACTGCATAAAATTTTGTCTTGTTTTGTCGCTATTAACCTTTTAATCGTATTGAAAGTTGCTTTTATTCTTTAAAAACATTTCAGCAGTTCTTAATTATTCTTATTTTTAGCTAAAATAATAATATATTTTTTTGGATTTTTCTTTATTTGTTCTAGTCAGCTGTTCTTTAGGGAAGTTTGTGGGAAATTTTTTATTTTACGCAGTGCTACCATATTTTCATCGTAATTAAATAAGAACTTTAATTACTCACTGAAAAAATGGAATCTTATTTAAATGCAACATAAATTTAAATGAAAATTAGCTGAATGAGTATTTAAATAGGAAGTCAATTATTGGCCCTTAGTTACTAATTACTTATGTTTAAAGGTATTAAAAAATAGGCATTTTTTCCTTTTCAAAAAATGTTAATTGAATTTATGAAAAGAAATCATGCATATGTATGAATAATTTTTCCATTATTTATTTTGAAGACTTAAAAAGCCGGCATATTAGCCAATGTGGATTGAAATTGAAAATTTTTAATTTTCAGCATTGCATGAAAAATTCTTGAAGTACCACATGAAGTGAACATAGTTTTTAAGGTACTTCTTTCTTGTTGGCTACGGTTTTGTATGTTCATATTTTTCGGTACTCATTTAACTTGCGGTTGCTACTGGTTAGTATTTGTCAAACAAACAATCTCTTCTCTTCACTGCTTGTGCTCTGAGCGACAGAGCAAATATCTACTGTATTCGACAGCGAGTTTCACATATGAAGAAAAAAGTTACTCGTTGCAGCCCTTTAATATATAAATTTCCTTGCTTCCCAAAATTTTTTTTTTTGAAGACATTTAATCATACATGTGTGAAGATAAATACGCCGAGTTAAATATGTTTTACGTAAGAGGTTACGTCATAACTTATTTATCTCAAAAGTTAAATATGTTTAGTCGGGACACTGCCAACATAGCTCGATGGAACTTTTTGGTTTACATCTTTACTAGTTGATATAAATGTATCTTAAACTTTTCGCTAAATTATATCACAAGGAATATTCCGTCCACTTCCACGAAAAAGATTGACGCACAAGTCCTTTACTACTCTCTCGCCTACGTTTTTTTTCCCCGTTTGCCGGATGCCGCCAATCCAGTATAAATTTGTCCTTTCATTGTAAAACATAAGTAAATCCAAATCAACACAGAAATAAACTGAGCAAGAAAAGAAATTCCATATAAAATGTATGAACATACCCGGGTATGTATCTGTTGCCGTATGTATAAATTTTTATCTGTTGACATAAAGGTTAACTAAGGTAACTTTGTATGATCTCTACGGCATTTTTGTTTGTCACTAACTTAAACCAATTGAAAACTAAAGCCAAGAATCAATACTTATTGACTATGTAAGTCCGATTTATCAATTGTATTTGAGAATGTTTTTATAAAATTTTGAAAATTAAATTTGTTTAAATTTTTTATGATCTCTGAGAGAATTTTGCCATTTGTGGGCACATTTTCGTTTGTCACTCATTTGGACCAAAAGGAAATTAAAGTCAAGTATCGATACTTATTAACTATATAAGTCCGATTTATCAATTGTATTTGAGATTTTTTCTATAAACTTTTTAAAATTAAAAATTATGTAAATTTGGGAATTTGGCTATTTGTGAGCACTTTTTTGTTTGTCACTCATTTGGACCAGTGGGAAATTTAAGCCAAGAGTCTATACTTATTGACAATGTAAGTCTGATTTCTCAATTGTATTTGGGAACCTTTCTATAATTTTTTGAAAATTAAAATTTATGAAAATTTTGAAGAACTCTACCGGAATTTGGCCATTTGTGGGCACATTTTCATTTGTCACTCATTTGGACCAATGGGAAATTAAAGTCAAGTATCCATACTTATTGACTACCAATATTTATGAAGCATATATGGTTTGAAAGGTATTTTTCTCTAGATAAGCGCAATATATTTTATTCTCGAAAAACCCGGTACAAAAACCGGTTACAAGTTAACCCAGTAATGGATGAAGTGGGTGAATTTGAGCCACTGAGCGGAGCTTCAGCTTAATTTAAAATTTAATTTTACAAAGTTAAGACAGAATAATTAAAATTTCTTTGCATTAAAAACTATGCAGTTTTTCTAAAAACATTTCACTTTATTTAAGTTTAGAATTATGAATAAAAAAATTACTTAAAGCCAGCTTGAAGCCAAGAGAGGGCATCCAGTTCAAAGTATCTTCGAATAATAACAAAATATTTTTTTACCGAAAAAAAAAAACGCAGCACAACTTAAATTTAAGCACCAAGTTACTAAACAAATAAACCAAAAAGAAAAATTATTATTTCACCAAACTCACCTGTAAATGAACGCCCGTTACGTGTATTAGGTATTTCATTATCTGCCACATTGATCTCTTCCTCGGCTGAAACATTTTCCTGCAAATCCATCGCTAACGATGATTGAATTGATTGATATGCTGCTGGCACATCCTCGGCATCCTCAATATTATGTTGATATGAATTTTGATTTTTGAAAAATTTCAATCTTTGCGTTACATTGACATCCTGAGCATCCAAAACATCATTTAAATAATAGTAGACATTCTTTTGGAAACAGGAAAATGTTGGTCGTACATAACAGTCTTGTATGATGCCAGACCAAAGATTATTGTCGACTGTAAAACGTTTAGCGAAACGTAGAAATATTGAATCTTCTGCTGCATTATATTTGAATTTCGTTTGTGTTCTCGCTGTGGACGACCTGGACGATGATGATGGTGATGATGATGGTGATGATGGTGATGATGATGGTGATGATGATGATGATGCTGAAGATGCGGTTGTAGTACGGCGACGGCTGCTAGCAGAATTTTTAAGCCATAAAGACTCATTATTGACCATAATTGGTGAAAATGTTGTTGTTTGAGTATCGCTACTTCTATTGCCATTGAAATTATCATCATTTTGATGTGAACGATGATTGTGGTACGTTGGTACTATTGTTGTTGTTGTTGGTGGAATTTTCATGGCGGTTATATTGTACATTTCATTACTATTGGTAATATTTTTTTCATCCGCTTTTGCTACTGACATAGAATTTTCTATAACTGCCAATAATACAATTATGGTTGTTAACAATTGCCATCTATGTTGTTTGTGCCGATGTCGCTGCCGTTGTTGTTGTTGCTGCTGTTGTTGCTGGTGTTCTTGTTCATTTTTCGTTTTGAATAAACTTAAAGTTTTTAGCCATGTCGTCGTCGTTGGTAAATTTTTTGTGTTCTGATTTATTGTAAAACAATTCATTCTTTCCTTGTCATGAAATGATTGATTAGATGATGATTCTGTTAAAAGTTGTTGTCGATTATGATATTTTGTAGTATAATCGTCTAGTTGTTTATTCATTGTATCTGTTTTCAATGGACTTGTACTTCTACTTCTAATATTTTTGTTGCTGTTGTTGTTGTTGTTGTGGTTTTTGGGAGTTTTTTGTCTTTTTGTTTTCACTGAATTTAAGTTTTCTTCGAGTTTTTGATACATTTTAAAGTTTTATTTTATTCATTAAAAATTTCTTAGATATTTTTATGATTTTTCTTTAGATTTTAGCGCAGTTACATTTGGTTTTCCTCATAATAATTCTATATGGAATTTACTTTTTTTTAGTTTGTAGACAATATCAGCGATATGTTCAGTTTAAATTTAATATTCGTAACGTGTTAGAACTAAAAACAACGATTAGACATGTTCACAAATTGCTTAGTATTGTGCAGTAGTGATGTTACGAATACTCGTATTCGTATTCGATTATTCGACTATTCGCCTATTTTAAGATATTCGTATTCGTATTCGCCAATTCATGCGAATATTTCTCGAATAATTTGCACATACATTTTCCAAAAAAAAAAATCATACAAAAAGTTTAAAGAAGTACATAAAATGTACAAAAATATATTATTTTTTAAGAAAATTTTTATTTAAAGAAAGAAACCCCTTTATCTTTGACGCAAAATAATAATCTTCTTAAAAAACAAACGAAAATTATATTTCGTAACTGTCATTTAAAAGTTAAAGTCTTTTATGTTAATTCATATCATGTTAAGTTAGTAATCAATTCACAGTAGAGAAATGTTGGACTTTAAAAATGGAAGAACTAAAATTTAATATTTGAAAGTCCGCCGAGACATGTGAATAAGCAATCTGCGAAAATATATTCTCCCAAATAACACTGAATTACTAATTAAAAGCACAACCAGAGTAAGAAAAACGAAATCTGAAAGTATGTAAGTAAAATAATTTAAAACTGTTCAGTAGTGGTCTTTAAATTCGTCATCTCAATGTCATAATATTGTTAAATACCTAAAGTAGTGTGGCATTTTTTTTTTCAATTTATTGTTACTGGCGCAAAGGGAGGGATTTTTTCAAATAAAATTTAAAATATTACGTGGCTCTTAACCTTAAAAGTAATATTCGTATTCGTATTCGGCGATTACTGTTTCAAATATTCGTATTCGTATTCGTATTCGTGAATACTAAAAATTGATATTCGTAACATCACTATTGTGCACACGTTATTTTTGTAAGGAAAATAGAAAAATACAATTCAATTAACAAAATTCGTGTTGTCAATTAAAATATTAATTCGTTTTGAGCCAAACAAACAAATTTTAAATCCCACAAAAATTTATTTGTGCCATAATTATTTGAAGTAATTTTGAATTAAACATTAATAATATCAACGAAAATTTTAATCGAAATATTTGCAAATATTTTGTAGAACACTTTTAATCATAGCAATTAAAAAATTAATTATTACAGTGTGACACATCATAATACACAGTTTAGGTGTTCTAATGCAAAATTTCTGTGTTGTTGAACAATGCGAACACCTTTGGTTCTTCAAGGTCACTTCGTTATAGCGTTTTTCGTATATATTCAAGTTTAATCGCTCATACTTTCTTTGTTTCAAAACTGATTTTTACGTTTTACTGAGTCCTACGAGCTAGAATTTAAACAAAACAAAGCTGTTGAAGATCGTGCAACGAATGTCTAAGTTATGATGATTTAAATGTGAACATCAACACATTTATCAATAAATTTTTTTTCTCTACCCGGCAAATTCCTTATGAGATGCCAAAAACTTTTATTATTTATTAGCGTAAGAAAATACCAATTTCCCAAAATGCATGATTTGATTAAAATCGGTGAAAAAAGAAAAATAAATGAGTCTTAAAGTTTGATTCCCTGAAATTTTTGTCTGCAATCGGGAAATATGGTTTCTTTAATTTTTCATAATTTTATAAATCGAGTATATCTGGGCCCAATACAAGCTGTTAGAAAATTTCTCTCTATTAAAAAAGTTCGTTTTTACAGCATTCATATTGTGTTTTTTTTTATTATCAACAGATCAATTTTGACCCAGTTAACAGGGCTCTGTTAAATTCTATTATTCGTGTTTAGGTTTTTATAGTTTAAAAACACAAAAGCATCTTTTTTTTTTTTCAAATATTTTAACTTAACTGACTTCTCTGAAACTTTGCCGATGGCTTTTTTCAAAATCGGTTTTATTTCATGTTGTGGTAAACAAAACTCAAATACACCTCCCTTAAAAAATTCAGTTTCCTATGTTGACGAATAACAGATTTACAGTAATTAAAAAAAGCCCTAACTAACTAACTACAGATTTTATTGAGTAGTTTTTTTCTTCTCCTATAAAGTAACTAAGAGTTGAGATACGACCTTTCTATATAAAGCCATCGATATGATAAAAAAAAAATGGGCAGTGACACGCCTTTACAAGGTATATAAATTATACATTTTAATTATTATTACGAAACCGATTCTTTTTTTAAATCTACGACGACCATTCATTTATATAGATCTTTTGAAAATACAGTATTATGATTAGAAAAGTGGGCGGTGCCACTCCTGTTTTGTTGTTAGTTTCTCCAATCTCAAGTTACACTCCAGAATAAAATACCAGAAACGGTAACAATGCCTTTTAGATGATTGTAATGAAAGAGACCTGATTCTTTAGCGCCAATTAATTTTCTATTTTCTATTGCAATCTGATTAGCTGATCGAGCACTTCAAAGCTCAAATACTACAGTTAATTTGACATGATTATCGTTAAAAATTTATACAAAGTAGTACAACAAAAAGTCAAACTATTAAAATTTTAGAAAAGTGGAATGTAGTTTTTATATGATTTCCCTTTATTTGTTCATTCATTTGTTTATTTAAAATTCAATTTCTTTTTTTTTCTTATTTAATGTTTAAATGTGTGGCTGTGTGGCTGTGTGTGTGCGTGTTGTTTTTGTTTTTTCTTCATTTTGGAAAAAGTTTTAAAATTTAATTTAATTCATTTTTGGTTTTAATTTGTTTTCATTTTATTTAAAATTTATGTAAATTATTTAATGCTCAAGTTTCGTAATCATGCCACATACGAGTATGTAAGAATGTGTCGTTGTAAATGTTTTAAATTCTAGTTCTACTATACAGTTATTTATTATTTAATGTGGCTCAAATATATTTTTTTATAAACTGTATGTAACATGTGTACTTACAAATAGACATGGATAATGGTTTTATTTTGATATTTGACGGTATTCAGTGTTTGCTGCAAATGATCTTGTAAAAGTGTAAATGTAAAAGATTAGTTTTTTATGCAGAGTAGCTAGCCCTACTCTACATGTCTTGTTGTTTGATTTTATGCCAGACTATTTGCAACAAACTGGGAGCATTTTTGCTATTCTTGCTGCAAAACACAAAACCGCTATTACAAATGATCTTTCCGCTCCTTGTATTTTAAATTTTAAAATATATTCCGTTTTTAATTAATGGTGTTTTCTTTTCTACAAAAAAAAAAATTGTACATCTCCATGCAGAAAGTGTACTTAAGTGTTCGTTTCTTAAAAATGTTTTGCTCTCCAAAAGGGTGGTGTGTTTGATTCTAAAAAAAAATCGCCCTCACTAATGGTGGAAGGCATTGCACTTTATGCCCCGTATAAATCGACAGTGTTGATAGTGCTCTGAAAAAATTAGCTGTTAGGTGTTAAAAACAGGGCGTTCCACTTTTTCATAAGTTGTGTTTTGTTCTAGTGAAATAACAAGTTGCCTTATTACAGAATAGGCAAGACATTTTATAAATGTACCTTTCAACAAGGTGCCATATTGTATCTAGAAAAGAAAACACCATATAAGTGTTTCGCATGCTGTATAAATATATTGTAGTTGGGATTACATTTCTATGAATGTATTATACTAGTAACTATATATCGGAGACAACTAAGGGTGAACCCACACCCACATTGAACAAAACAAACGTAGTAGTGTCTGTTTGATTTATTGCGCCATAACGTTTGCTAAAAAAATTACATATGGTTTGGTACAACATACCCACAAAGAGTAAGACAAAAAAAGGCTGAAACGAACCTCGTTGCGCATAATTGCGTGCTTTCTTATGGTGTAACCCCCACCAGTTAAAAGAAGTTAAAAAAAAAAAAAATAATAACAAATAAATTGTCGCATTGCTGTTTGTCTCTTACGACAAAAACTTGATGTCGTTTTGACAAGACGTTTGTTTTGGTGTTGCTTAGCATCAAACAATTTTCCTTGATTTAAAAGACAAAAACGTTTTTTCTTTCCTAGGTATGGGTTCAGCTGATTGATGGCTCGATTATGGACCACTTCATCCATTTGCATTGTCAGCCGGCAACTAAAAATTAATGGCTGCCAGAAATCACTAAAACTTAAACTGGCAGTTCTCATCTCAGTTGGCAATTTTCAGTTATACGATTTTCAGCAACTGGCAACGCAACAGCTGCGGTTGCCATCCATAATCGAGCCATAAAACTTGTGTTGATTGGTAATTCATAATAAGAATTTGTCAACACAACAACTCAACTAATATTTTAGTTGTGAATCCTAACCAGGGGCATGCATATGAGTCAATATCACGGTTGTAATCTTAAGATTACAAAATTTGAGGAAGTTAATTTTATATAATAATTTTTACTTGTTGAAGACAGGGAAATGAAGTACTTCGCTGGCTTAAAGCCGGTTATTACTTATTTTTTTTTATTTGTTTTTTTATAACAGTCGTGGACGTCATTCTACTCTGTTTGGCTAAATAATCAGTCTTTTGTTTTTATATTTGTTTAATTTAATATTAAATAACAAATAGAAAGTAAATTATTTGCATAAAATTCCAAATTGACTAAAACTGGCTATAAAAAAAAACACATTTAATTTGAATCGATCATAAAACATTTTCAACTCTAAAGTCAAACTCAAAAATGTTAACTTTCCATTTTAACGAATTTAAAAAATACCTCGAAATGATCACAGACAGGCAGACATGAAAACATGCACATATTTTTGCCCAAAATTGCATATACAAAAAAGTGAAACATATTATTTGGGTCATCTTGCAATAAAAAGAACAAGAAAAAGTGGAGATAATAATTTAGTGATTTCCAGTTTTAAAATAAAACTGAAAGTATTGAAATGGATTTTTGGCATCTACAACAGATAACTTTCATTTAAGGAACAAATAGTTTTAAACATTTTTCTAAAATAACTAGAAAATTTCTAAATATTTGTTTTAATAATTAACACATTTGTTGAGCGATGAACATAAAAAAGAGGCTTTATTCATTTCATTTCTCTGCACCCCCATTAAGTCACGTAGAAATAATTTTTTTTTTTTTTTTTGGGAGGGAGCTTTTTTAAACACTTTCACAAGTTTTTGTTTGTTTCTTATTTCTACAACTTGATTGGAATTTAGCATATTTTTCGTCTTGTTTTTTTTTTTTTTTTTTGATAAAAAAAGTAATTATTTTAAATTTTTTCACATACGTACACGTACACATGTAAACTTTTTGGGAAGATTTTTTTTATGTTAAACGAGAAAAAAAAATTGTTTTCGCTTCACAAACATGCGTTTAAATGCGTACCTTAATCACAACTGAACACAACAAGATCATGGCCAACATACAAAACTTAAACAAATTTTTTTTTTATTAATTAACAAACAAAAAGCAACCAGAGTGCGCATTTAAGACACAAGACACAAACCAGAAACCAGAATAATATGAAACAAAAATCTCACTGAAAGTACACACGTTAAAATTTGTTTTCTTTATGTTACTCTTCCGTTTTCTTTTTCTAGACTTCTGAAAAATTAATAATCAAAATCCAAAACATTTTTAGTTGACTTTATTTGCGTTGTTTCAAGCGTTAAAACGTTGTGCTTTCTCTATTAACTGGTGACAAACTGATGCTGTTTACACACCAATCGCTGATTAGTGGTAAATTGAGGATCATTTTTTTTCTTTCTTTCGTCTTAGTATACAGTCACCAAACAACATTAAAATTGCTTGTAACACCTCTCACTGCAGCTTAATGCTCACTCAAAAACCATCTCTGTATGTGCTTAGCAAAAAGAAAGTCTTTGCAATATTCAAGTAACGCTATAAAGAAAGGCTTTCATTAAGTTTGTTTGTTGCAATGAAATAAAAGAGTGGCGTGGTTTAAAAAGAGCGCAAATGATCATCTAAGAGAGTATTATTTAACAGGTATAGCAGACAGCTCCGTTTTTTTTTTTTTTTTATATTAATTTTATTTGTTTTTTTATAACCGTTTTTTCTGCTAACAAAATTAGTGAAAAAAATGTCTATTTATACGCATTTTGAAGTCAAATTTAATTGATAATTCCACCGATTATGATTCACAACCCAACTGAGTTGAGTTTTTAACTATTTTTTTGGCTGTGTTACATAATACAAGAAACAACTTATCGAAGACAACTAAATAAACAGCTGATTTCATGTTGAATTGAATTGTAATCCATAAAAAGAATTTCACAACTACAACTCCACTATTAATGACGTACGATATGTGAAGATAAATACGTCGAGTTACAAACGTTTTTTAAAAATATCGCATGTAAATTATACCTAAAACCTTAAACTTAGATGAACCCAATTTTCGAGCACTTTTTTCACTAAATCAAATCGTATGTCATGAATGGCACGTTCAATATTGACTTGTAAAGCTTGAAGAGAGGCTGGTTTATTTCAAAAGACCACTGAATTCAAATAACCTCACAGGAAATAGTCGAATGATGTTAAATCACAACTTATTGGAGGCCATTCAATATCAAAACTTCTTGAAATAATCGAGTCTCCAAACTTTTCTCGCAATAATTCAATTGTTGCATTTGCTGTGTGGCACGTAGCCCCGTCTTGTTTGAACCAAATGTTCAAGATCAACGTCTTCCAATTTCGGTCATAAAAAGATCGTTATCATCGATCCATACCGCTGTCCATTGACAGTAACGGTGTTACCAGCTTCATTTCAAATCTTGGAATTGACAAATTGCGGTCTTCAGTAACAATTGGCTGAACGGTAGCAATACCTAGGAGCACGGTAGTGCGCCAGGCCAAGTTCGGCCATACAGTGTGCATATTTACACGAAACCATTCGAGCTGTTCTTACCCCCCTCATAACTTTGCTCCTTTTGATCATAATAGAATGAAACTTGAAACATAAGGTGTCCTCACAGAGGTGACCTCACAGGTTAAATTTGAAAGTTCTACCATAAAAGCTTCACTGACTCACTGACTAACTCATCAATATTATTGGGCACTTCCAGTAAAGTTAGATAGCTGAAACTTGGTACATGGGTAGGACTTGGTGAGAAAATAACCAGAAAAATCTGAAAACGGGCACTTTCCACCTGGGGGGACTAGGGTTCCCCTTCCCCAGTATAGCTAGAAAGCTGAAATTTGGTACACAGGTACGTAGTGATGAGAAATTACCGAAAATGATTTTTTAACGGGCACTTTTTATCTGGGGGGACAATCATGCCCCTTCTTTGTATAGGGCACTTCTAGTATAGCTAGAAAGCTGAAATTTTCTACACAGGTAGGCCCAGATAAGCAATACATATAAATATTTATACAAAAACAACTTAGAAAAAAGAAGTGAGATCCACACAAAAACATAAATCTGAAAATAAGGCCAAGTTCGTATCCAAAAAGTTTCGGCCGTAAAGAGTACTGAGATCAAAATAAGGACCAAGTTCTTGATATGTGCAATTCCATCTCATTTCTAGGCAACCTGTAATCTTGGCAAAATTTTTTTGCCTTTTTGATATGGGAAAGAATTCTTGGAAAAATCGCGCAAAAAGCGCACGTAAAGTTGCAATTGGAGAACGATTATTTTGATAATTGAACTGAATAATTTGTAAACGTTGTTCTTGCGTATATCTCTCAATAAAGAAATTGTAAACACACACTGAATACAATGAAAAAGAAATGACAGATCATGACATATTACAAATGGCCGAAATGTCACTTCAAAATCATATAATCCCTATTGGAAAACCTTTTATTTAAAAAAGTAAGTAGCAGAAATATGATTTGGGTGCAAAACACATACATAGGAACAAAAACATGTCGCATGTAGGTGTTTTGAGTTTTCAGTTTTAGTTTCTTCAGTTTGTCTAAGTATTGAATCATCATAATACATATGTATATATAAATTGTTTTTATAAGAAGAGATGAAGGCACATATTCGATTGCATAATGATCGAGCTTATAGAGTCGAAACAGTCGAATTTTTAAAATTCACCACAATCCATCAGCGATCTTATTTTAATGTTTTATTTGATTACTAGGTCTTTTTCTTTAGTACATACATACATACATATGTATATATATTTATATTTATTTTCGATATTTCACTTAACAATTTGTTAGCACCCCCAGGAAAATTTTGTAAATTATTGAAATTGTAATATTGGTTTGTGTCTTTAATGTCATAAAATTTTTTATTGTTCTTTTATCTTTTTATGCCATTTGATGGTGTGGCAATGCCTTGAGGTCAAGTAATTAAAAATTCATTATTAATATTAAATAAGTTTATGTTTTTACCTCCCGTCCTTCTTTGTTCAAATTTAATTCGGTTTTGAAATTTACTAAGTTTATTTCTATACCATTTATCATATCGTTACGTTCATTCATAAAAAAGCTAAATCCAGTTTAATATAAATTTTACAAGAGACGGCAAATACTTTCTGAAATCTGTTAATCTGTAATTCTCAATATTTTTTTAAAAACGGGGCAAATTACGCGATTCGATATCGATTGAGAAATCCAATTAAATTTTATTGTAATTTCGATCGATTTCGAATGCTGGAATTCGCGCCCCCCCGATTTGTTTTATAGTCACCCCATTTTTGAAAAATGCAACCAAGTTTGTACGTAATTTTCCCATTTCAAAGGGGTCTTTACACTTTTTCTTTAATAATATTGGAGTTAGAATTTTTCATATCTTTGCAAAATAGCAGCTAGAAAAATGTGTTAATAATAATATATAGACATTTTTTTTTTCAAATACTGAATGTTTGACAAGTGTGGACTTAGCTCATTTGAGACTGAAGGATATAAGATCCTTGTTCTTAACCTAGTTTCAAGGTTTTCTCTCCATTGGAGTTATGACTTAATCGTTGACCACAATTTTTTATTCAGCCTTATGTTCGTTCTATTTAGTTTTCTAACAAAACATTTTTTATTAAGCGAAAAGTTAACGGTATGGAATAATTGAAATTATAAATACAATTTTTAACTACTCATATCTTTGGTCATAATAAACTGTTAGTAATAAAACTGATATCGTTTGAAAGATAAAGCGATTATCTTTCAAATGGTATAAAAACTTGATAATTTTCATAATCTTTTAAAAAGGAAAACAATTAATTACTTTGTAAATGGAGAAAAAAAATATAAATTAAAGTATCGTTATAAAAATTGTTATATGAATTGTGTGTTCATCTAGAACAACAGTCGATGATTTGAAAACCCTAATAAGAACCAAAATGATTTTCAACCATATTATGATTAAGCAAAAACTTCCTACGATACATTTCCATTCTCCATTTAAAACTAAAAGTTGAATAATATATTTTATGTGTTTGGTTTGTCTTTTGCACTTTAAGCCAACATTGGAAAGACATTTTATTTGTTTGCAAAAAAATGGTGTTGTTGCTGTTGTTGTAAATTAACTTTGTTTTTCTCTTAAAGTTTTTCTGTTGCACAGAAGATTTTTCAAACATAATCCTGTTTATCTGGTGTATGAATCTTTAACTATTGGAAAACAAGTTTAAGTCACTCACCATCATCACCTGTTGCCCCACATTATTTCGTTATGGTCAATTATAAACATTCATGTTTGAACTGGGGAATAAATGGGTTTGTTGTTGTTGCTACTTCGTTGGCTTATAATGGTGCAGCAAAATAAATACAATTTGTGTTTTTTTTTTTCGTATTTAAGAGAATCAGAGAATTGAATTGGCCTACATACACATGATGAAATAATAAGGAATAAAATTGATTTTTTTTTTTAATTTCAATTAAAAGCGATAGAATTTCGCAGCAGGTATATTATCTCAAATTTAGTAGGATTAGAGTGGATTATAATAAATCAGTTTTAATGCAAAATGTTTGCTAGTAGCAAAAATTATGTCAAAAATAACTTGTTAATACAGACAAAGTTGAGCTGTAAAAACAAAAATTATTTTTATGTTAAAAGTTCTTGCGAAGCAGCGAAGATATCTTCATATTAGACACACTAGCCATTTGATTACAGTTAACTTATGTACAGACGATTGGCAGATCTTACAATATTGTAAGATATGGCAATATGCTGACAACGTACTATTGTTACCAAAAGGTAAATTATCATTTCAGACGATTGTAAGAAAACCTTACAACTTCTTGTCAGGCAACTGTCAGACAATAAATTTATCTGCCAACAAAAATTATCAGTTTACACGGTTGTCAGATTGTTGTGTGGAAAAATTGCCAGATGCGTTGTTAAACTTTGTCAGAACTGTCAAATCCAATAGTATTTATGATAGAAAAATTATCTGACAATGGTGCCATTGTCAGATGCATTAATTTCAACACATCTGCCAATAAAAAAGAGCTTACAATGTCTGTCAATTATCTGACAATGGCAAAGTAGAGTGTTCTCACGATTGTCAGATGTCTGACAATATTATTGTCTTACAATCAACTGACAATGTTTTTTCTTGCAACGTTGCAAGACAAAAATTGTAAGTTCAGACGGATGTCAGAATTTTTCTGCAAATTTTTCTCACAATATTGTAGGATCTGGCAATCGTCTGTACATAGCTTTAGGCCTTGTTTTCTAGTTAGTTTTCACTTTATTCAAATTATTTCCACCTAACAGATTTTTATGAAACTTACCACTCTGATTAAGTTTTTCCTAGAGTAAAGTTAAATAATTATGAAAGAAGGCGGTAACACGCCTCTTTAAAATAATTATATTTTTTAAGGTCTTCTGTCTTTAAAACGATTTTTATTTAATTGTTACAAAATTATATTTCATTTTTTTATATGAAATTTATTTTATCCGATTTCATTATTCTTTGGTTGTGTTCTTCCGAAAAATGGGGTAAAAATTTACATAAAAAATATTTTCATTTAATAAAAAATCAATCAAATTATGTTATACGAAATCATTATACATACGTACGAGTATGTATATACATTTCTTCCCACTGAGGCAGCCAGCCAATATCGCGGTGAAATATTGAAAATAAATTAAATGTTTTTATATAAAAAGTATGGGATCTTAAAATTAAAGTTGGAGCTTCTTTATACATATGAAATTTGTGTCAGCTGTCGCTGTCTATCAAGTTCAAAAAGAAAATTAAAGAATCTTAAAAATCAATTTCACCTGAAGTTTTACTCCAATTAAAAAGATTTGTTTGCGAAATTTTTCGACACCGATATTTCTTAACTCAAATCACCGGTTTTGTTTTAATTCACTATTTGAGAATCGCCATTGGTTTTATGAATGAAAAGACGCTTTGTCCGAAATTTTTAGTCAAGAATATCTGACGAAACTTATACATTTTGCAGTCGACGTTGCATTACGAATGTCGCGAATTTGGCGGCGATCGTTTAAGCTATTCTTATATGACTAACATATACATAAACATACACACATCTACAGGGCTAACATCGTCGGAATGGTCAAAATAGATTCCCATGGGGTCGAAACGTCGAGATCTGATGAAAATCAAGTTTTCGAAAATTGTTGTAAAATCAATAAATTCATACTGTTTTATAGCGGAAACCTTAACAGAAGTGGTAAATAAATATTCAGAAATGTTCTGTAAAAATTACATGACATTTTCAAAAGTCATCAGTTTCAGATTCATCAACATCAATCTTGCGCAGTTCTAATTATTCAATACTAAACGAGTCGCAATTAAATTCACTGAAGATTATGGAAACATGTCACGAAAATACTTCATATTAAACCATTTCACAAGGTATATATTTTTTTAAATAAATATTCAGCTTAAGTTCAATACTCGAATTTATAAAAAGAAAACAATTTTTATTAAGAAATTTTTTTCTAATAAATTAAAAGTTTTGTTGTTAAAATTATATTAAAAAAATCTAATAATCAGAATAACTGATCGCTGCGATTTCGAGGTTTCTACACTATATCCTCAGCCTTCTTTGTGTCATTTCACACTGAAAAATTTTATTTCACTTAATTTTAAAGAATAATTTTTTTTTTCTAACTAAAAATACGTTAATTTCATTTATGGTTACGTTGTTTCAAAAAAAAATTTTTTTTTTTGTGTTCAATATGAAAACATTCGTTATTGCAAATTTTTAATAAAATGATTGCAAAAATTTGTGATGTAAAGGAATATTAAATATTTTGTTCATTTAAAATTTTAATAAAATTTGCTTAGCAAATAAAAGTATTGAACTGAAGATGAAACAACAATTTTCAAAATAAATATATCAGTCATATCTTGCTTAAAAATACTACTCTAAAAGTATTTAGCAACTGATACTGAATATTTAGTAATTAAGTGCCCAAATGAACAACACGCTTTTATAACTCAGTTATTTATAAGCATCCTACAAACACTAAACTCCCCTATTAACCTTCAACATAATTTATGTTAAATTAAGATTGAGTGATAACCTGTTAATGGTGATTATTAGCAAAATGCATAACAACTTGTTTTTTCTAATAATAATTTTCATTTATCACAAAGAAAATCTACAAATCTGCAACCCGAAAGCATTTCTATGGAAAATATTTCATTTTAAAATCACAAAAATTAAGGATATTTTTCCAAGAAATTTGCAAACTTTAAAGTCTTTAACAAAATGTTTATTGGTCAGCAATTTTCCATTTTAGTTTGTTTGAGTTCGTTTTGGTTTTGCTTTCAAAAATATCTATTTCATAAAAATTCTAGGAAAATAAACAACTTCATTTCATTTGTTTTCTGTTTATTACTTTTCTATGTTACAAAATTCTTTTCTCAGTTGCACAATATTTTCTAATCTAATTTTAAGGTCATTATAAATATTTTCTTTACTTCTAATAAAACAAATTAAGATTTATGTATGTAGTTGTCATTTGCTCGCCACACTCACTCGCTCACTCACTCTACATACAATACGTCCGTTCATTTTCTTTACAGTGGTTTAATAATTCTTTTATTCTACGCTTCATTTGTCGCTTTTGTTAAATGTAAATTTATGTAAGTATAAAGTGTGCATTAAGTAATCGCCTTAGAGACAAGTTTTTCTCTGCCATTATCGCATGATCATAATTGTGTGCTAATGTGGGCATTTCAAGTTTAAGGTATGGTTTGAATAAACAAAATAATTAGAAGAGATATTTTTAATTTTCTTAAAGCAACAAACTTAAGCCTGACTAATTATAAAATTCTTTGATTAAAAAATCATTCAGTTCATCTAAAAATTCTTAACTTAATTGGAAAGTTTTTTACTTAAACTCAGTACATGTCTTTATTTTTGAGTGCGTTGTAGTTAAAGAATTTTGTGGATGGTTCAAGGCTGAACTAATGATGACCCAGCAAAAACTACTGCTTCGGCCGAAGCAGGTTTGTAAGGGAGAGATGCTTGTTGTTGTTGTGCTTACTGCTGCGAAAAGCGCTTCGAACATGCATGATTTTTGGTTGCGATGTCCCACTTTGGAGCTCTTGTTTTTTTACATAAAAGAGCGCTTTTTTCTAAACATCCGAAAAGCGCTAAAATCATGTTTAAATTATCTGAATTATGCCTTCGTTTTACTGCGTCATCTACTAACATACATAATTCATCTTTAGACAAATACACAAGTTTAAATAAATAAATATGAGTGAGAGAGAGAGAGGAGCGGAGAGCATCTAAATGAAATTTTTTCTTCGATTCGCTGTTTACTTTATCATTCGTGTCAACTAAATGTAAACAGCCGACCAACTTCAACGTGCTTGAAAATAAGTTGAGCGATCTCTCTGCCCTCTTTTTGTGCAGCCTCGGAAGCGCTTCAAAACTGCGCATCTCGAAAGCATGCATTATTTTTACTGCTTCCAGAAACATAATAATTTTTTGCTGGGGAAAGCTATCGCTGTTTATGGCTTGAGCCTGTCGTCATTCTTGAATTAGCTTTGCGTCCATGATGTCTGTGGACTATTCATATTTACGTAACTTCATCGATTGGATGGTAGAGCATTTAAAAGTCTCATTTGCAGCCTATTATTATACCTACAATTTATTTAATAATTCATATTATCATGCTACAAATTGAAATAGTTCCATATAAAATAAAAACCAAATAAATGCTTTTTTAAAACATATTTTACCGTAATATATTGTTTTGTTTTGTTTAAAAAAAGGTAAATTTCTTTTATTTTTTAATGTTTGTTACCATAGAAACTTGTTTGACTCTGTGGCTTAAAGGCATCAAATACGGTTCTCAAAGGTCACATTATGTTTTTTTTTTTTTTTTTTTTTTTTGTAAAAAGAAATTATATAATTTTTTCTGGTTTTTCAGTTGTGTGTTTTTATTTGTTTTATTAAATAAGAGAATCGCTTCTTATGTAACTCTTGTATGTTTTCTTAATAAATTTCAATTACTTACAAACATCATGACGTTGTAAAGGAATTAAAAGGTAAAACGAAAATAAAACCTGAGTATTTTTCTAAACATGACATTTTGAAGAAAACAGAGGGAAAAGTGAATAATGTTTCTACTGTTGGGGGTGGTTGGGGTTGGTTGGGGTTGGTTGGGGTTGGTTGGGGTTGGTTGGGCTTGTCATGAGAAAAATATAGATTGAAATATAATCCTCCTGCCAAGGAGGCCAAATACTAGATAGCAAACTTTCTTGGAAAAGAAACATACAAGAAAGGCTCAAGAAAGGGCTCAATGCCTACTATACATGCAGGAATACCATTGGGGGGAACTGTGGTCTGCAACCGGAGATGGTTGTCAGCCGGTGATTTCTTATGCATTTGTCGCATGGTGGGAGGCCTTGGGGAAAGGAAGCCATTGTAAGCTGCTTTCTAAGGTTCAGAGGTGTGCTTCGCTGGGTATAACTGGGGCCAGAATAGCACTCCTTAGGCTGCCTTGGACGTCATCCTTCACCTATTTCCCATTGAAGAATTTGTGTTGATAACGGCGGCAAGGAGTTTGCTCTGGCTTATGGAAGCGGGCTTTGTAAGACAAGGATTTACAGGTCATACATCACTCTTGAAAAATATTAGTTTTAGCAGACGGAAGACCATATCCCCTGGTTTTACGGACTCCAAGGTTGTTGAGACTAATTTTATTAGAACGCCTTCAGTAGTCATTCCGGATAGGGATCTTTGGGTCAAATCTGACAGACTGTACGAGGGATGCGCGGTCTTTACAGATGGATCGAAAATAGATATAGGCAAGGGTGCTGGTGTCTATTTTTTATGACCGGACATTCGTAGGTCTTTTATGCTACCGAACGAATGTAGTGTATTTCAGGTTGAGATCCTACCGATCCTCAGATCCACGGAACTAGTGACAGAACACGTAACTGAAGGTGTGGAGGTAACATTCTACGTTGACAGTCAGGCGGCGCTGAAAGCTTTGAAGGAGTATAGTGTAAAATCGAAGCTGACCAGCAAGTGTACGCTATCTCTCAACTTACTTATGTACAAATTTAGCGTTAGGCTATGTTGGGTACCAGGACATTGCAATATTGAGAGAAACGAAATCGCTGATGAGCTGGCAAGAATAGGGTCAGCATTACATGTGGCAGTTAGTGACAGGTCGGTTAAACCTCCAATCGGTCACTACTATAGGGAACTCAGTAATTGGGTAATTAGCAGAACTAACCATTCCTGAAGGAATAGAGAAGATTGTATAGTCTCGAGGTCCATATGGACAGAAGTAGACTCAGGTAAATCTGATCTACTACTGGGTATGAATAGAAAGGTTTTGAGAGTCTTAGAAGACGCCTTTACTGGTCATTGCTCGGTTAGGGCGAGGACTAGCAAATGGGAAAATGACACTCCGGATTTCTGTAGGATGTGTGGGGATGAAGAGGACCCAGAAACTATAGTTCATAGCCCAAGGCTGCAACGCCATAAGCAAAGATGGCTGAGCAGACGTATCCATGAGGGCATTAGTGATATCGCGAAGTGCAAACTTGAGGATATCAGGGACTTTATCATGTGAATTAAATGGCTGAATGATGGATGTTAACGGCTCTTTGTTTATCCTCGTGCAGTAAGGAGACTAATTAGTCAATAAATTATAAATGAAGGGAATCACAACGGATCCAATTGGGTCTCCGAGTGGATGGGTATTTACACTACCCTTCCTAACCTAACCTAACCTAATCCTCCTGCCATTTTATATTTGTTGTTTTAAAAGAAAGAAACAAACAAGTCATATATCCTTTTTAATAATGTTTCTATAAAACTAATAAAATTTCCTCTTAATGATCATCACACGTTTTTTTTGATTTTTTCCATCTACCAGTAATTTTGAATACAACAGATTAAATGTGTATACTTTACTACTTAAGCTATGTATAGACGATTGGCAAATCTTACAATATTGTCAGAAAAATGTTCAGAAAATGTCTGCCAACCGTCTGAACTTACAATTTTTGTCTTGCAACGTTGCAAGAAAAAGCATTGTCAGTTCATTGTAAAACAATAATATTGTCAGACATCTGACAATCGTGAGAACACTCTACTTTGCCATCGTCAGATAATTGTCAGACATTGTAAGCTCTTTTTATTGGCAGATGTGTTTAAATTAATGCATCTGACAATGGCACCATTGTCAGATAATTTTTCTATTGGCAATGCTGTCCATAAATACTATTGGATTTGACAGTTCTGACAAAGTTTAACAACACATCTGGCATTTTTTCCACACAACAGTCTGACAATCGTGTAAACTGACAATTTTTGTTGGCAGATAAATTTATTGTCTGACAATTGTCTTACAATGAAATTGTAAGGTTTTCTTACAATCGTCTGAACTGACAATTTACCTTTTGGTAACAATTTTTCATTGTCAGTAGGTTTTCAGCATATTGACATATCTTACAATATTGTAAGATCTGCCAATCGTCTGTACGTAGCTTAAAGCTAAGTTATTATTAAACTATTAAAATTAGTGAAATTTTTGAAAAAATCGTTAATATTTAGATATTTTGAAAGTCATAGATTAGTTGATTAATTTGATAACATTTACATATAAATTTTATGGCTTAGAGAAAGTTTCAAATACAAAAAAAAAAGGCGTAGCAGATTTTTTATATATCATAAAAACTCGTTAAATTTTAGAATATCTAATGAAGAATACCATAAATTATTTCCCAGTTAATAATTAATTTAAGGCTCTAAGAAGCTCGGTGCGTATAGTCAGCAGGATTTTGCGGAATCCCGCGGATGTAGAATTTTTCTAATTTTTTGTTGTCGTCAAATGTATTAACCGATCGTACCGTGTAATATTGTGGTAGTGCATTTATATATCGTTTTAAATATGCTTGGATATTTATGCAAATAATTTCTGTAAAAATATTTTTATTTTAAAGAATTGTCTTTAATTAAATTTTATTAGAATCGATTTCACGAATAATTGCATTCGAGAAAATTACATCTGAATAAATAACAAATAACTTTTTTTGGCTTGAAGAATATTATTCGAATAATTTTATTCGATTATATTATTGAACTTGAATATATAATCGGATGATTTCTTAAGAGTAATTATTATTTGAATGTTTTCTTTTTGTCTATAATTTTATTTAGAATAATTTCTATTCGACTAATTTAGTTGGAATATTTAATCGGATAATATGTTATGAACGATTATTTCTTCAATAATTTGCTTTAAACAATTATAAATTGTATTGTAAGAGTATTGGTAACGTTTTGTTAAAATATAATATATTCATATAATTTGTATTCGATTATAACTACAGTACGAAGAATTTTTAATGGTTGTTCGAATTATCCAATTCTTAAAATATGTTTATTCTACTTATCTATTTCGATATTCGATCGAATAATTTGTTGCTAACGATTATTACTGAAATGATTTTCTGTAAATAGTTTTTAATTTAGTAATTTCCAATAGACATATGAATAATTTTGTCGACATGTCATTTATTCCAATAATTTGTATTCGACTTAAAATTATATGGTGATATATATAGAGTAATAATTCTGAACAAATTATTAAATTTGAATTTTTAATCGAATAATATTGTACGAATAATTATTATTTTAATGATTTGAGTTATGAAATTTCAAAATGAAACATTTATATTCGAATAATTTTGTTATAATATTTAATTGAATTCGAATATTTAATCGAATTTCTTGCGAACGAATATTATTTGTAAGATTTTTTTTGTAGATCATTTTATTTAGAATAATTTTTATTCGACTAATTAAGTTTGAATATTTAATCATCTTATGTGTTACCAACGATTATTACTTCAACGATTCTCTGTAAACAATTTTTTGAATAAATAAAATTTCGTTGTTATATTATATGAATCATTTTGTTAAAATAACATTTATTCAAATAATTTGTATTCGATTAAAGCTTATTATGTCTAATCAGATTATTTATTTCCAGTACTATACGTCTAAATATTATTTGATTGTTTTTTTTTTACTTAATAATAATTTGAATAAATTTTATTCGAAGGATTTAGTTGTAATATATAATTTAATTCGAATATTTAATCGAATAACTTTTTAAAACTTATTATTGTTTTAATATTATATCATTTGAACAAATACTTAAGATAGTTAAAACGTTTATTTTATTCGAATATTTAGTCGGATAACATTGTTTTTCGAATAAATATGATATATTACATAAATGTTTTCTGTAAACAACTTGGATTTTAAAAAAATTATTTTTGTTCTAAGAATTATTTTTAATTCAAATATTTCTTTGGATAATTTTATTTGAACAATTTTATTTAAATATTTAATCGAATAACTATTTGCGAATAATTATAACATGTTTGAATAATTTGCTATATATGATCATTTTGTTGTAAAAAAAATTCAATTCGATTAGTTTAATTCAATCATTTATTCGAATATTTTTTTTCCGATTATATTCGAATAAATTGTATTCGAATAAAAATTATTAATATTCGTTTGAAGTATATCAAAATATTTTTCATTTTATTTATTGCGGTTGCATCATGGTGACTAACAGCTGCCACACTATGCAACGTTACTCCTGTTCAATTGGTTTTGTAAACTTCAATTAAGTCTGAGTAGAGTTTTCCTCTACGATTACTTTTAAAAATTCATTGCTACACCAATCTGTTAGTTTAAAATTATAGCGAATAGCTATGTTCGTATTTCAAGAGAAAAAAACATTTCTGTACAACACAATGTCATTTTAGTCGTGTTCTTAGAAGCTCTTGTATTGTTGTTGTACATTCCCATTTAATCGATATAAATCACGCTACATGCATCATGTAGCATGTTGTAACTAAACTTAATAAAATTTAATATGTGTTATTTTGTGGTTTTTTATGGCTGCCTTAGCACGAATAATTAATTTTTATGTAAATGATATTTATATGTGTTTGAAAACATTAACTATTGTTAGGCGATACTATTTCGATTTTTATAGTCGGTTGGTTAATTAATTACTATTTTGTTGCGTTTGCCTTACATATTTTCACTTTTCTATTAATCTTCATAAATGCAGCGTAATATTGTTTGGCTTTTAATTGTTTATTTTGTTAGAAATATTTTATAACTTAACTTTCGATTATATCGTTTAAAACGTATATAATTGAGTAAAAATAAAAAAAAAACCCAGCTTTTGGATTAAATTTGTTGCATGCAATCGTGATTTGTGAATATGATTTTTAAATTGAATTATTTTAAAATATTAAACGAACATTTTATCACGATTTTATTTAAGAAATAAAAATATTTTTGGATTTAAAGTGTACTTTTGAGCATATTATAGTTGCTGGACTTTACCATATATTTTTAAAATTCTCATTCGAGTAGAGATTATTTTTTCTTATCTTGATCAATATTTACGGAGATAGGCTTGGATTTTCACAAATATCCCAAATTGTCCTTTGGCAGAGACACAGAGAGAGAGAGAGAGAGAGAGATAGAGAGAGAGAGAGTGAGAGTATTCTTGTGTTATCGCCTGCAGTGCTGTCAGATATGACGATTTATCGCCAAACGTGGTGATTTTTAAATCATTTTGGCGATCAACTTTTCCATTTGGCGACTTGGAGTTTTTTTTTTTGGCGATTTTAAAATCAGATGGCGAAATATTTGGCTACTTTTTATTCTGATTGAATAAGTGATTTTTTTTCTTATGGAATGCCACATTTAATGACAACAAGTAAAAACAACATCTTATTACACGATAGCTCTATAACAAACGCGGGTTTTTTTTAATAAATAATAAGTAAAAGAATTCAGACATGGAAGTGCTAAAACCTTTATGTATTTGTGGATATGTATTCTTGTAACACACTTGAGTAATTCCATTTATAATCAACTGAAAATTATATCATTTTGGACCCGACCCTCTCCGAATCTGCTGAAACTTTGTGAAATCTATGCACATGATAGAGTTAGTACGCATGTAGAACCTAAGCTCATTATCGTGGCTCAATTGCGAGATATAGCGATTTGAAAATTTAAAAATTCAACAAAAATTCACTATTATGGACTTAGAAATTTATTTTTATTTTTGGAACTTTCTAAGCAATATTCTGCGTTGTGTGACGAAATCAAAAGGAGGAGAAAATAAGCTCTTAAGGGGTTTGAATTGTAGATTTGAAATTCAAAGTTCAAAGGTCAAATTTTGATCAATTATTTTCGTTTGTCATTTTTCTTAAAAAATGGTATTTTTAAAATTCTTAAAACAAGTATACATATGTTAAAGAACAACGTCTTATCTACAATTCCTGTAAGTTTTATTTTGGGATACGAAATGGTTTATGAGATATAAATAAAACTATTGTACAAAGCAATTTTTTTCAACTAAAGCTACGTTCACATTTATCAAATATTTGTCGAAAAAAACGTAACCAACAAAAAACCTTATAACTTATTTCTTTTAATTTCAATATTTTTTTAATTATGGGTTCGCATTTTTTAAAAACTATACAAAATTAATTTTTTTTGAAGAATAATTAATTTTATTTTGCAATATAAAATCAAAGTAAAATGACACTATTTATAAGCAAAACTAGTGGTTACGTTTTTTTGGACAAATATTTAATAAATGTGAACGTAGCTTAACTTTTTTTTCCAATTTTTTTTCATCGATTTAGTTTTGGAAAATTTATTATACCATGACTCATGAAAACCTTTATAATCAGTGTTTCTTTCGAAAATAATTTAACAGTGTTTCGGTTAATGCCGGAAAGTGAAATTAATTATTATAATCCTTTTAAAATAGGAGGACACTATAATCACAAAAAAAGTATAAGAAACGTGCAGAAGTGGATAATAAGATATATTGATATTGAAAATATTTCTACTTCGAGCAAAATTTGTGATAAATGCAGAAAAAAATTTTTGGGAAGCCATTAAAAGCCATTTATTAGAAATAAATGATATAGATACCATTACATATAGACAGTGGATTAGTGTGGACATGGATTCATTGTGGACAGGCATTCAGAGATTCATTCTAAGTTTAGATTTTTGCCCTTCTGTTTATAACTATAGTGATGCAGCGGGTACATTTAATTTTAAAGAAATAGCTTTGGCCGTTCTTAACATGTTGGTTATTACAACTAGCAACACTTGCGTATAAAGAGTGTTTTTATTTTCTAATATGAACTACTCCAAACCTCGATTTCGTAATAAAAAACGATACGAACTTCTGGATGCCTTAATGCGAATTATTAATTATTATGAATATAAACAAAATATGTTGCAATACTTTTGAGCCAACCGAAAACATGGTAAATAAATTTAATTCAAATACTTTGTACGACAGTCCGAACGGTACAAATGAATTGGGTGAGGCTGAGGTTTATAATCCCTTAAGCTAAGATCCCACTATCGGCGCAAACAGTAAAATCTACGACAATTATTATTGTGCTATATCGGCACACATGTAAAAACATTGCACAATTAATTTTTGGGCGGTCCCATTATCGTCTCATATCGGCCAAATCTCAATTGCGACAATAATCGGTACAATGCGATCACACATCGTGCTTATTGGGCAAATTAAATCATGCATGTACGAGTATGTATGTATCGATGAAATCGTCTTGGTTTTTTTTTGTTCAACAGTACAAATGTTATATTTAATGTTTTAATAGACATACATATATGAATAAAATATAACATTTTATTCGAGCAAATATTTAGGAATATATGTTTTTAAAATATAATTTCTTCTTATGGGTTAGCTAATTTACACATGTACATATATGTATTTCCTTGGTAGTTAAATACCAACTCATCAGTGTGTGCTTTAGTACTTCGCAAATTTATTTTTGCGAGTTCATGTATGAGAAGATGAGTTTTGGAACTTTTTAAACATGAATGGTAAGGATCTACTGATGAGTTGGTAATTAGCTAACAACGAAATGCATATACATACATAGATTACCTAATCCATAACAATTTTTTAAAAATATATGAATAAATATGACATTTATTCGAGCAAATACTCAAGAATTATTTTTTTTTTTTTAAATTTTATTTATTTTTTGCATATATAGTATGTATGTAGATTTGCTTACCCACACCAAATAAATAAAATTTATATGAAAAAAAGATAATAAAAAATGAATTTTGGTACAATTAAGCTTAAAAAAATTTAGTTTTAGAAGGTGGTGCAATTTCAAAATTCGGTTTTCCATCCAGTGTATCGGCACTGATTGTCGACTGTGATCGACGCACGAGTTGCCGATAAAAATCGGCGCATATTTAACAAATTGATTGGTCAACATTGTTCAATAGCGTGTTCAAATTATCGGCGCATCAAGGTTGATTTTGATTGTAAATACTCAGCACAATTTCGGCACAGATTGTCGTAATTTGAAAAATTGTTTGCGTTCACACTATCGGTACATGCATTGTGACGAAAATTGGTACATTGCGCCGATAGTGGGATCTTAGCTTTAGATGCATGCAATTAACTTTGTTTATTATATATGTATATGTATGTATATGCACATATGAATATAAAAAAACATCAGACAAAACACTAAAATTGTGTTAATGTTTATTTTTTAATTGGAATATGGAATTGTGATAAATGAATTTAATGAATTTAATTAAATTAAATTTAATAAAAATACTACTAAAAATTTTTTTGGGCCATTTTTAGCGACATTATTTTACTGTAAAAAGCAGGGCTGTGGAGTCGGAGTCGAAGAGTCGGAGTTGCACTGTTTTTGCCGGAGTCGGAGTCGGAGTCGCTAAAAAAAGTCGCGACTCCGACAAGAATTTTTAAATATTTTCCGAATTTTTTTTTTTTAATATTTTCTATTTTCAAATATTTGCCTTTTTACAGAAGTTGACTTAATCTTTTTAATGAATTATTTTTTAGTTTATTTAATTTGAATTATTAATTTTGTTGATTTTTTGTTGTGTGTTTGATTAAATAAAAACGTAAAAATGTGAGACTTTTCGTTTAAAAAAAACGACTATTTTGCTCCTTTTTCAAAAACATTAACCCTATTTGTCACTCATAAACTTGTGCTTTTATTTTCTCATGATTGAGAAGAAACGGAAGCAAACATAAGCATTAACGTTCTCTCCCAAGTAAAAGCAATTTTGAAAAGTCACGGTTCACACAGTGAAATTTCATTACAAAAATTTCAGTGTGCAGACACGGATGAAAGTGTAGAAGAGAATAAAAAAAAAATTCATAAATGCAATTATGATTCAAAATCGGTGCACTAAAATTTTTTTGTAATTTTTCTTTTAATGACCACTATTTTACCAAACAATACAGCCATGTTTTGTAAAAAACAAACAACTTTTGATTCAGCTTTATTTTGTAATATTTATTTTTATGTTTTTTCGCGAAATCCCAAACTTCAATCGCGTTTAGAGGTCCATAAGTACCCTCAAAAAAAAGTTGTTGAACATTTCGCGATTCAATTATCGGGAATGTCCATATACATTTAGCATTGGAGTTGGAGTTGGAGTCGGAGTCGGAGTCGTACTTTAAAAATTTTGGCGGCTGGAGTAGGAGTCGGAGGCGCAACTATTTTTTCACGACTCCACAGCCCTGGTAAAAAGCATAAAAATTTGTTTTCGGCGATTTGTGGCGATTTTTGACTATCGCTTTGGCGACGGAGGTTAAAAATAATCTGACAACCTTGATCGCCTGTTCCACCATGAATCCTATTAACTCGAATTTTTCCCTGCTGAATATTTCCATATACATATTTGACATACTTTTTACTAACTGTATTTCAAATTCGGCTTTAATTGCGCTTGTAATAATCCCATAATTTAAAAAATTTTATTTAGCTTTCGCTTGAAATTAAATGAAGATTTTAAGCCACAACAAATCCCACATGCAATGTTTTAATTTATTTTTATTTTTTAATTATTTTACGAATTGTTTGTTACATCTAAATTAAATTGTACTTAAAAGTCGTGTGTCCGGAATGGTCAAAAATAAAACTGAAAACTGGTCAAAAGAGTGTCATTATAAATGTTATATAAACGCATATTAATTTGATGTTTAATTTTAATTGTTTATTACTCTTGTTGAGATAATTTTTTATTGTCAAATACTTCACATTATTTGTCTTTTAACACTGCTGGTTTTTTCTTCTTTTTATCGTTATGTTGGCATTCAAACTCTGATCTGAAGAACATGACTTACGACAAAGTTATAGTACGTATGTATGTACGAACTCGTACGTATGTACATATTTAATGATTTCATTTTAGCTATTTTATTAACGTTTTATATAATCATCTGGCATCTGCTGCTGCTGCTGCTGCTTGATGTGTTAAAAATTTCTATTATTTTACTTCAAATAATATTAAATTTTCTTGCATTCAACATGTTTAATTTTTAATTTGATTTTGTAAAATATCATCGTGATTCACGAGAATTACGTCAATGTGTTCATGTTAACAAGAGCTTTAATTTTTATATTTTTCATTTCTTGAGTTCAAATGTCTAATAAGAGATTTTTATTGCGCAAACAAAATTATAAGCCTAAAATATGCTAAAATATTTTCTTAAGCGACTTTATTATGGAGATGAGAAAGTTTGAGGTTAAATTTATTCGATTTGAATTTTGATCTAAAAGTGAAATAAATTTTCTTTTATATTTTTATTACTAAGGAAAATTACTCTAATTTATATTGATGTTGTGTATGTGTATGTAGTCGTATGTATGTATCATATTTTTTTTAACTTATGCCATTTAAAAATTATTTTTGGTAAAGTGAGTAAATGGGATTTTGTCACAAAAATATCAGCTTAAGATTGGCGTGATTGGCACAAAATTTCGTTTGTATGAAGTTATCACACCTTCAACTATTATGAAAAATATGATTTGAAAGATGAAGACTAGAAATTTTTCATAATTTTAGTATTGTGCCGCTTATTGAGTCATAACATGACCAAGACGAAATCATTAGCGGCTGCTCGCTATAAACTACAAATCAATCGACTTCTTTCTCAATTCAAAAGTAGCTTTATCTCGTCCCCTTAGTATAACAATAGCCTATGTGCTATATATAATAGCGTATTATACGCTATTGTTATACTAAGGGGACGATCTATACTCGTATACGAGTATATAAAACCGAATGTGTGTCTGTTTATTAGTTTGTTTGTTCCTTATAGGAGGCCAAAGCCTTGGACCGATCTTCCTGAAATTTTCACAGTATTTAACTGGAACTCTCGGATGAATTATAGGCTACCTTTTTTTCAACCACACCCACTTTTACGCCCACTTTTTTAAATTATGTTACTCCTACCACGTAGTTTTTAACAGATTTTATAATGTAAAGTGACCATAACTTCGCCATATGTGGATCAATTTTCAAAATTCTTTCAGCATATGGAAAAGGTGCATTAAATTTGTTTGTTTTTGAAAATTGTGCGTAGGGGCAGGGTGTCGCAAATGGCCCGCCACAACAATTGTTTATCAAATAAGTTCGCCATTTTTGAGCCAATTTTCAAAATTCTTTTTGCATATGGAAAAGGTCCAGAATATTTTTTTGTTTTTAGAAACTGTTTGTTTGGTTGAACGGGGGGGGGGGGGGCGGTAGGGCGTTGCAAATGGCCCGCCACAATAATTGATTATCAAATAACTTCGCTATATTTTGGACCTGCGTAGATGATATTTGGTACATATGGTATTGGCTTAATTTGGAATACGTACCAGTAGAAAAGTGGATGGGACCACGCCCCTTTTTAGGAAAATTAAAAATCGTAATATAGTCTTAACTACTGGACCGATCGTCATTAAATTTTCACAATAGGATATATAAATACATTTAATTTTATTTTATAACGAGGGGGGTAGCGAAGCGCATCGGGATAAGCTAGTTTAGTATATTTTTCCTTGTTTCATTTGCATTCTCAATGAAAAAATCTTACGGTTTTTAAAAAAGTTTTAGAAATTAGAAATAGTCATGATGTTCAACATCTTTTCGTATCATTTGACATCTTCATAATACAAGCACACACTTTTATATACCGATGGTCACAAGTAGAAAGGCCCTAACTGGTAGTTTGTACGAAATTGAGTTTTTCAGTGATTCCTCAAATACACCTCGTCACAAAAATTTATCGCAATAGTGTAAAAAATAACGATTTTACAAGCAATTGTAGAATCATAGTTGTGCTGAGATCGTTATAGTTTCTATTATGTTTTTACCTTCTCCTAAAAAGTTACAATTATTTGAGTTAAGGCCTTTCTACTTGTGGCCATGGATACATACATACATACATACTCGTATTTGTATATTACTTGAGTTTTTTCTTTTTACAAATTTTATTATCAAATGTTATTGTGTGAAATGTGCGGTAACTATATGCGATTTTTATTTCACTTTGGCAATTTTTATTTCATTTTAGTGTTTTTTCATTTTTGGCGTTTTTAATCGTATGTTCATTTTTGGCGGTTTTTTTCAGTTAGAGAAAATTTTTTCCGTTTCGCCACTTGTTTTTTATTTCAGCTAGGTTTTTATGTCTGTCAAGTTAAATTTTATAATATAAAACCCTAACAGACCTCTGTTAACCTGCTAGACATATTAAAATCATAATAGGTGCACTAAATAGGCCTTTTTTAGGAAGGAGTCAACGTGGCCGGAAAAAAATCAACCCCTATAATTGGCATATCTAACAGTTTGAGTTTTACCGAGATATACTCGACTTACAAAATCTAGGGTTTTATATTTTATAATTGACCTTCAGACACATCTATTTTGTTATTGCAGTGTTTTTAAGTTTTGGCGATATTTTTGTTTATGTGATTCTTTATTTTCAACGATTTATTTTCGTTTTAGTTATTTTTTATTTTAATCAAACATTTTTTTTGCGTTTTTTTTTGTTTTTGTTTTTTTAGTTAGAGGAAACTATTTTCGTTTCGGGAATTTTTTCATTTCAGCTATTTTTTATTGCAGTTTTGTTTGATTTTGATGAGTTTTTTTTTAGTGATTTTTTCGTTTTGCAAAAATATTTTTCTTTGATTAATTCTTTCCAGCTAGACAAAATTAGATTATTTTTATTGTTTTAATAATGGTGATTTTTTTTCTCTGTGGTGATTTTTTTGCGACTTTTTAGTTTGGGTGGTTTCTTTCTTTAGTTTTGTGATTTTATTTAAACTTAAATTTTTTTTAGTTTTGGCGATATTTTCGTTTATGTGATTCCTTTATTTCAACGGTTTTTTTGTTTTGGTGATGTTTTCCTTTAATTCAACATATCTCTTCCTTTTTTTAGCGACTTTTATTTAATTTTGAGGATTTTCAGTTTGAAAGAACTATTCTTGTTTTATATTGGTTATGTTATTATTTCAGTGTTTTTTTTTTTAATTTGGTGATTTTTTGTTTATATGCTTTTATGCTTTTTTGTTGTTTTGGCGACTTTATTTTTCGTTATATTCTTTGGTCCTTTTTTTCACTTAGACAAAATAATTTTTATATAGTTTCTGGGTATTTGGTTTTTGTGATTTTTTCGTTTGTAATTTTTCTTTTTATCGATTTTTTGCTAAACTATTTTAGTTTCTTAGTTTCAATATTACTGATTTTTCTTTTTCTTTGTGGTGATTTTTATTTTATATTTGCGACTTTTTTGTTTGGTTGCTTTCTTCCGTTCTTGAGATTTTATTCAAATTTTGAACTGAAATTTTTTATTGACGAGTTATATAGTTTTGGTGAATTTTTTTTTTTTTTTTTTTTGATTTTTGCGATTTAAATTTTTGCAGATTTGTTTCTTTATACATTTAGCGTCACAAGAAAAGTCATCTGAAGGGTTATTAAGAACTAGCAATCGATTTCATTTGTAGGAGATTGACCTGTATATTTTTATGACACTGTTACTGAAGGCAGCCAATTGGCATAATTAATATTCTGACGCCCAAACTCAAGATATTTATTTTTTCGAAGCTTTTTTTTCTTAATTCTGATAAAATTAATGTGGTTTTAAGAAATACTTTTGATATGAGAAAATCTGCTTGTACACAGTGAGTGGTTTTTGTTAGCTGTTTCGTACCACTTTTATTGATGTGTTCACCTTTTATTGAAACATATTACACCGTTCCATTTTCCCCGGTCAAAGGACAAGAAGAAACGTCAAAAAGAGAATTGGTAGTGTGAGTTTTATCTCTTCCTGCTTATTTAAAGTTTGGCATGTTTTTTTTTTTTTTTCATTAAACAAGTTGACTTTTTCCATTCAGTTTTGCGATTATGAGATTGTTTTAACAACTTTAATGGGACAATTTTGCAAACAAGGACATTAAAAATTCTACACCCATCTAAACATTAATAACCACTTGAATAAGAATTCTAAAAAATTCAATATCAATAATAAACATAAATTTACACAAGTAAAGTAAAGTTTCAATTATGGAAATTATTGAGTGCTTAACATGAAAATAAACCAACAGAAAATTAAACATTTAAAGGTGCTGTGCACATATTACGTAACGCTCCAAGGGGTGGGGGGAGGTAAGTAATAAAAAACGTTACGAAGGGGGTGGGGGGTATAAAATCTCTGAAAACAGCGTTACGTAACATGTGCACAGCCCCAAATATTCAAAGGCCAACAATGCCAACAACTTTCCCTAAACAAGTAAAAAAGAAAAATTAGCTTTTGCTCCTCTTTCCAACTATTCGGCAGTATGTCAGGGCGTCTTAATTAAATTCTATTTCTGTTGGAAATGTTCAACAAGTCCGCCTGGCTACAAACGACTTCAGGCAAAAAAAAAAAAAAAAGAAAATCAAACTAACAAACAAAAACTTCTATGAATGAGTGGGTACGAGAATAGTGATAAAATATTTGTTTAACTGGAAGTATGTACAGAATTCTGTTGTATAACAAAAATTCGTCTTAAGGAATAATTGTTCGCTTAACTAAATTAACATAATTAATTGTTAACAATATTTTGCAAATAAAATAATTGAGTGACTGCCTTGTAATAATTTCTGAAACTAATTAGAAATCACATTAAATATTAAATAGCAAACATTTAGGCACATGATTACTTTCATACTTAATTAACTTTTATTCATTAAAATTAAAGTATTCATAAACGTCTTCATCTAAATATTAATGCAACAAGTTTATTTCATAAAGATTCGAGTTACTATTTTATTTCCTTTACGAAATAATATTGTAAAAATTTTCACTTCTATAAAAATCATCATATTTATTTTACACAAATAAAGGAATTCATTTAATTCTAAATTCAACGAAAATGTATGAAAGGAAGAGCAGATATAATTAGTAATTTTTTTCAGCTCTTTTACTAAATTCATTGCGTTTATTTTGAAAAAATTTCTTCTCCTCTTCTATTCCCTATTATTCTTTCTATTCCTTCATAGTAGATGTTCTTACTTTAATTACCCGCGACATATCAAACGCTCTTTGATGTACTGCATCATAAACTTATGTAGGTATCGTTTATTTCAGAGTTAATGCACAACGCACAGTGGTGCTGATTACATAAAAAATAGAAGAAAAAATGGTAGAAATGGTATATGAAAAGAAAAAAACTAGAATAGTTTCATCTTGTTGAAATATGCGATCAAATTTAGAGTATTAAAATTTACTTTTTTAATATACTCGCACATGGTTTCAATTTTTAAATCCAACAATTATATGCTTTTGTACTCGATAGAAGGGACAAGGTTCTTAATCTTAGTGGTAATCAAAGAACTCAGTTTAGCCCAGTTGAGACTCATAGAATGGAGACTGGTATGGTTAAACTGGAGGTTAAGGTCGCTCCAAAGGCCAGACTCTATCGAAAGGTAATCTTTAAAGGTTATCTTTCGTCACTCGACCAGTAATAATGCATTCCCAGTATGACAGGTTTCAGTAAGCCCACGTGTAATGTGCCTCCTAGAGTATCGCAAGAAAAGCATTCAAGTGCATCGGTTTCTTAAGACGGTGTAAAACATACTTCACTTGATCTGATCTGTTTATTCGATCGAAATTGGAATTCAAATCTCATGTATGTATAGGCCGGTGCTTCCAAGTCTATTTTGAAGTTGCTCGACCGCTTAAAGGCCGTGTCAGATACAACTTCATCGCTTCGCGTGACATTCTTAACTTTGATGAAAAAGCGTAAAGCAAAAGGTGTATGACACAATAAAAACTTTGACAACACTTACTTTACCTATAAAAAGTGTTGGTAGTGTTTACATTTAATTGTCAAAGCGCACAAAAAGATGAGAGTTGCCTAACTTTTGGCTTCGCGTTGCGTTAAAAGTGCTTTATGTGACATGTTTCATATAAGTACCTACATTTAATCTTAGATGTCAAAGCGAATCTGCAACGCAACGCGAAGCAAAAGTTTTGTCTGACATGGCTTTAACGGTGACAGTGGGGTAGCCAACTGTTCTATCGTTACTACTACAACGGTGTGCCTTCTAATGAAACTGGTGAATTTGTTCCCGAAACCCAACATTTTTTACGTACAACGAACACTTCATTACCATCACATCCGTTTGTGGTCGATGTACTAGTAAATCGTACTACTCTTTACAGAGAATATTCGTTCTTCAGGCGAACCATTCGCATGTGGAATAAACTCGCCGCAGATGTCTTTCCTGCCACCTTCATTCAGTATGTTAAAGTTCAAATTTAGTCCCTCTAGCCAGCTTTCTTCCCACAACCAGTATTACTATATCCGGGCACAACACACTGCATAAGTAGAGTTCATACCCAGGTCCTAAGAAATGCTCGTTTTTCTTTCAAGCGTTGTCTTTTACCAGAGGTATCTGTTTAAAAAGTCTTTTCAATAGCCCTTTCCGGAAACAGGAGCTTTTGAAAAAAAGTAAAGTTCTGTAAGGATGAGTTTTTCAAACAAAAGTATATTTAAATAAAGTAATCGCTAGAAATTCGGTTAATTAAGACCATACTCATAGTCATTAACAAAATTATACTGTAAGAGAGTAAAAGGTCAAAATTCTTTTAACTACGAACATAATCATGGTCATAAACAAAGGAATATTTTAAGTATTCGTTCGGAATTCGATTAACTAAGATTGTAATCACAATCATAAACTATAAACTAAAGTATACTTTAAGAAAGTAACCAACCAGGCCAAGTTCGGCCACACAGTGTGTATATTTACACGAAACCATTCGAGCTGGTTTTACCCCCTCATAACTTTGCTCCTCTTGATCATAATATTATGAAACTTGAAACAGAGATGACCTCAAAGGTTAAATTTGAAAATTCTTCCGTAAAAGCTTCCCGAGATATTAAGGTGTGTAAACTCCATATTTTAGTACATATTCACTGACTCATCAATATTATTGAGCAATTCCAGCATAGCTAGAAAGCTTAAATTTGGTACGCAGGCAGGTAGTGATGAAAAATTAACGAAAATGATTTTTAAACCGGCACTTTTCATCTGGTGCGACTATGGGGCACTTCCAGTAGAGGTAGAAATCTTAAATTTAGTGCACAGGTAGGTCCTGATGAGAATATAACGAAAATGATTTTTTAACGGGCACTTTCCACCCGGGGGGAGTAGGGTGCCCCTTCTTTGTATAGCTATAAAGCTGAAATTTTCTACACAGGTAGGCCCTGATAAGCAATACATATAAATATTTATACAAAAACAACTTAGAAAAAAGAAGTGAGATCCACACAAAAACATAAATGTGAAAATAAGGCCAAGTTCGTATCTAAAATATTTCGGCCGTAAAATGTACTGAGATCAAAATAAGGACCAAGTTCTTGATGGGTACAATTCCATCTCATTTCTAGGCAACCTATAAGCTTGGCAATATTTTTCCAAGAATTCTTTCCCATATTAAAAAGCCAAAAAAATTTTTGCCAAGCTTACAGGTTGACTAGAAATGAGATGGAAATGTACCTATCAAGAACTTGTTCCTTATTTTGATCTCAGTATTTTTTACGGCCGAAATATTTTAGATACGAACTTGGCCTTATTTTCACATTTATGTTTTTGTGCGGATTCAATGTATAGTCTGAACACAATGTAACGATATTTTATTGCGGTGCGGTTTTTCATACGATTTTGAAGTAAAAAACCGCAGTGCGGAACGGCATAAAATTAATATCTATTTTATTTTCATTGCGGACTTTCTTATTCTCTCAATTTTTGGTACTCTTTCTCTTTCTGATGTTGTTATAGTTTTTGAATAAAGTAAACAAAAAACATGATTTTGAAGTATGTTTGAATTAGAGTTGTGCGCGTGAGTAAAATTACGCTCACTATCACGAAACAAAAATATTTTTCACGCACGCTTTCGCACGGCATGATTTAAAACTTTCACTATCACGCACGCACGCACGATTTTATCAATTTGTAATAACGAATCACGAGATTCACGCGAAATCGCACCGCACCGCAAACATGGTTTTTATACTCTTACTATGAACATAATTATAGTTATAAGCAATATTAGGCTTTACTATAGTAATAGAATAACTACTCATAGTTATCTTTTAAATACTTCGAATGTTGAATATTCTGGATTGATCTATTTTTATTGCCTAAGAGACCTTTATGTTTTTAAATGTACCAAACTATTTGTTTTTAAGTTTATTCCCTTAAGTAGATGAAGGGCCAATAATTGACTTCGTATTTAAATACTCATTCAGCTTTGAAACCTTTGAAAAGGTTTAAATTTGATGTGTGTTTTTTTTTAAGACAACATAAATTAAGTTCTGATGTAGAAAATTAACAAAATTCCGTTGCTAAAAGTATTTACCCCACAAAAGTACAATTAACAAAAAAGTACCAACCACTTGGCTGCTTATTTTTGATTATATTTTTATTCAATAGAGAATCAAAGCTCATTAAAATTTACTGATATTTATTTATGATGTCTAAGACATTTTTCTATACACTTTATTCCATCACTTTTTTGAAAAAGTTGACTTATTTTCACTATTTGTTTGCGATCGACCCCACTGTGGAACGTGCGCTTCTATATTCTCGTGTTTTTAATTATTGGAGCGCATTAAAATCATAATTATGGTTTAACATCAAACACATTTTTATATTTCGGTGAAACAAAAAAAAAAAAAAAACAGAAATGAATGAAAATAGATATAATTTCTGTGGAAAACTTTAAAAGCACTGGAAAGGAAAACCGGTTGACAGTTTTCACTTTAACAGAAATGCAATTTTAAATAATTAAAAAAAAGGTATTTTATTATAAAGATTAAAAATTAATTGTCTAAAAATAAAAACCGATACAGAGAAGCAAGTTTAAATATATTTTTGCTCTGATTCTATACCAAAGAAGAATTATATCGGCACATAATTGGAATTAATGAAAAATTTGCTTTCTTGCTTATGTTTTGAAGAATTTGTATGCTTTGTGCCAGAGCTCCTTTCAATTTTAACATAAAATAAATTTTTATTCTAGTGACTTTTGAAAATTTAATAAAAGTATGAAAAATCATACATCTGGAGTTTTTAAAATAAATGAGTAAATAAATAATTTTTGGCCAATTACTACTACTGCTGGTATCAATATATAAAATTTCCTTTTTACTGTCTGCAAATGAGTATTCAGTCAGCAAATATTTTTAATTAACAAATTTGCACACAGAATTAACACTTGAGCAAAGTTGAACAAACAACTTTGCCCAAGTGTTTGTTCAATATTTTGTTTGCTAAAAACAAAATGCAAAAACCAAAGAAAAATACTCTCTCTTTTTTTATATATATTTTTTTGCTGAAATAATTGCTTAAGTTTATTTAACTTTTGCCGGCAAAATATAAAAAAAAAAATAGAATTGAAAATAAAGTAAAAATTTTCTTCAAATTAACAAAATGAAGAAAATATTAAAAAAAATAAAATTGAGCCAAATTGTGGTTAAAAAATTTGCAATTTATTTAGAAAATTTTTTTTTTGCATTTTCATTTGTGGTTTCTTATTTAGATTTCGAAGACATGCACTTAATTATTTTTAAACTTATTATCATTATGACGAATAAGCCGATCTTCATTATTAAAACCAAGGAAAAACAAACCAGCAAACAAACAAATTCTTGAATAGTTTTTCAAGTTTGAGTGCATGCTAACCCAGCAAACAATATGAGTCCTAAAAGAGTCTTTTAGGACTCCTTTTTATGAGCAAAAACCCCTCAGAAAAAAGCTCCTAAGACCCTCAGATATGAGCGTGTTTTCCTATGAAACCGTCAAAAAATTTTGTACTGAATATGAGCGTTTTAGGACTGCTAAATTTAACGATTTGTATGAAAAATTGTGAGCCTTTTTGCTCACAAATCAATCATAACAACCTCTTAAAAGAGTCATAAAAGAGGGATTTAGGAGCCAAAAAAGAGTGATATAGGAGTGTTTCTTTTTCTTGAAATTCATTTTATTTGTAAATTTGTGCTTTTTAGCTTTTAATGGAAAAGTTTTATTAATATATGTTTTGTGCATCGAAATAATTTATTTTTCCAAATTTGCACATTTCTTTAGTTTTAAATGCGAAACGAAAAAATATAAACTTGACATCGACATCGTTTCAAATGGTTTTTTTAGGTAGAATTGTTAATATTTTGCTCTCTTGGAAAAGTCTTCGCTGCGAGGTTATTTCGGATAAAAGATGAGTGTGAACTCGAATATTTTCCTCCTCCAATGCTAGAACTCGTTCTTTTAATTCTGAAAATAAATAATAAAATAGCCATTAATAAACTCTATTTGTGTGATGACATGAAATGAGAATTAAGCTTAACTTAACTGGGTTTTCATTTATTAATACTTTTACGTCCTTTGCGATTTCATTGGTTTGTGCCAGAATTTGCTGAATTGGATCTGTAAAATGATTTTCCAGATTAAAACCTTAATCAAGATTTAAATAAAACCCTTTTTACCTGTATTACTTTTTTGTAGAACTAACATGGTATAAGATAACCCACTCATTAATTTATTATTTATTTATTAAATTATTTCATTAATTATTTGGGCTGAACGCCTCTTTTCGCCAGTTGTTGGATACATTTTCTCTTCTTATTAAAAAACACAGAAATAAATTTATTTTTTGCACAATTTCTTAAAGATTTTATCAAAAGCACAACCGAACATCGCAAAATGATCACAATAATGACAGACAAACGCAAAATATTGAAATTATTAAGTAAAAAGAAAACAAACTACCGTTGCCCTTCAGAAAACCCTCATAAATAAGAGTTTTCTAGGAGTGTGCTCCTAAATTGCTCATAAAAATTAATCTTTTCGGAGTCCTGAATTCTGCAGGCTCCGAAATCAATCATAAATGCTCATAAATTAGGAGGGTAATCATAAAACCCTCAGAAAAAGGAGTCTTTTAAGAGTCATATTTAGGATCGCTCCGAAAATTGTTTGCTGGGAAGGCATACGATGACCGAGTGATGTGTTGATGCTGGTGTCTGTCGTCTGAAAAATGGTCAACACTAGTAATTTTTACTCAATTAGTGGCTTTGAGAAAAAAATTTTAATTTATTTTCTTTCCAGTCTGCCAGCATTTTTAGAAAAGAAGTGGAAAAAATACTGCAAAGTGGTGAAATGTGTGTAAATAAGTGTGTCGTCAAATTTGTAATGAAATTAAATATTTTTTTTTGCTCCAAGTATGCCTAAGTGTTGTGAGGTGGTCCCTAATAAAATTGTAGTGGACTTGAAATCCTTGAGGGAACAGCACGCGAGAAAATATGTACGTGCACTTGAGACGGCAGAACTTTAGTCGAAAAGCTTGCTGTGGTCCACAGTCCATACGTTAAACGTTTGTTTACTTGTTTTTTTAAATCTAAAAGATCTAAAATATTTTATTTCTAAGACAATGCAATTTTTTTACCATAATAGTTAATCGATTATTTTTCTTCGATTAATTTATATTCGAATATTTTTATATATATTTTTTATTATTAAAAAATAAGTAAAAAAATCTTCGTATGAAAATAATTTTATGTAAATAACTTTCATCCCATCTTAATAAATTTTACTAGACTTCGTTATCTTAGAATACAATATTAATCGATTTATAATAAGTCGAATCAATACTTATTGGATTGTTTAATTTGGAATAAATTGCTGTGGCCTTTCAGGTTCGAATAATATTTTTCAATCATAAAACTGTTTTTTTCTAAGAAAATTCAATTATGTTTGATGCTATTGATAATCGATTTTGTTTATGCGATTAATTTAAATTCGAGTATTTTTAAATATTATATTATCTAAAAATAAGTATAAGAATAATTTTGTGCATTTAATATTAATTTTATTCGAATAACTTAGTTATATTTTTTTTTCGAATATTACATTAATCCAATAATATTTTTTGTATTGTATTTTTTTAAGTTTTTTTTACTATTTTTTTTTTTAATTGAAACTAAAAAGTGTATGCAATGTAATTATTTTTACTGTGATCTTTAATCGATTATTTTTATGCAATTAAATTAAGTTCGAATATTTTTATATATGTTATTCAAACATAAGTATGTACATATAATAGGGTGGGTCAATTTGTTCGGGACCGAAAAACATGACAAAGCGTATAGCAAGGTCGTAATCTACGGAAAATTCTAAGAACTTTTCCCAAAGAAACCATGGTTCTAAAATCAAAATCGAGCTTCCGGTTTTATAAGAGAAAATTTGGTGCTCAGGACATCCGAAAATAATGCTATTTTTTTTTTGGAAATATTCATTGCAATTCATTGCAATTGGTGAATAGTTGACCTGTACCGCTGGAAGAGGGCTTATTTTAAAGAAAATTTTCTCAGTTTTCTATATCTGTCCTCATTTATAGAAAATTATTTACCCAAATAATGGTTTTCGGAGGTTTATGTCAAAATAATCGGATGTCCTGAGCAGCAAATTTTCTCTTAAAAACCCGGAAGCTCGATTTTGATCTTAGAACCATGGTTTCTTTGGGAAAAGTTCTTAGAATTTCCCGTAGATTACGATTTTGCTATACGCTTAGTAGGCAAAAAAATTGACCAACCCTAATGTATAAGGATAACTTTATGAAAATAATTTTCTTTATATTCGAATATCTTTAATCGATTATTTTTCGAATAATATTTTAATCGAATAATAATTTTCGTATTTAATTTTTTTAGGTTTTTCTAGTATTTCTATTCATTTTAAACTAAAAAGTAAATGACACAGCAAAGTTTATTCTTTAAAAATTTTTAATCAAGAACTAAATATTGTAATTGAATCGAATATTCATTTGCTCAAAAACATTTTTTTTCTTGTAAAGTAAAAGTTTTTAAAAAGTTGTATTCATGAAGAAATCATTATTGTTACTATTTGATGGAACAGTGACAACTTTAACATCGGTTTGAATTTCAACATGCACAGCAGAACAGAACAACGATGCTCTTGGAAAATGCCCCGTAACCCTCCTTAAGTATTCATGTGTATCATGCTTTCTGTACTTGTTAGATAACTCTGTTGAACGTGAGTGCAATTGTTTTTTTTTAAATTAAATAAGAGAATTACTGCACTATAAAATTAATTTTTTAGCTGTTATTTATCACATTAAACAGCAGAGTTGAAAATAAATAACTACCACTAAGTACACGTTCGTACAACACTAATTATTATCAGTATTTCTTTTTTTTTTTTTAACTAATTTATCATAAATATTCAACGCACAAACTTAGGCTTCAACTGCAAAACTTTTCCATTTTAACTACAAATTTTCAAGCATTTAATTCCACTTTTTTTTTAATATTTGTGTGTTTTTTCAAATATTTTATTTACACTTTTTTGCGGTTTACTTTTTTGTTTGTTTACTTTTCTATGGATTTTTATGGCTTGAGAGACGACACCTTTTGGTTTTTTAACGCATTCATTTCATTCGTTAACCTTCTTTTGTGAGCTGGCGTTGTTTATATTTCTCACTTTTCTATTAAATTTTTTTTGCACGTTTATGGTTTTCTATTCTGGTGTTTAAAACAAACTGTTTTTTTTTTTTGTCAATTTGTTAAATTATTTGTTTGTTTGTTTGTTGTATTTTTTTTTTGCATTCGTAAAGAGTTTGTGCGTTATTTGGTTGAGGACTGCTTTCTTTCGACTGAAAGTTTTTCTTTGGTTTCATGTTGTGTTTATGAACTGGAATTTAATCTTTTTTTTTTTTTTTTGCAACCAGAATTGTCTTAAATTTAAGAGTAAAAATAATATTATTCTTACGAACCTGTTGCTAATTAGTCAGTGTTGAGACATGAGTTTTAAGAAAAAAATTTGCAATTTTAAAGAGAAATAATAAATTTAATTTCATTTCGTTAATGTGTTCAAAAGTAAATTGTGTTTGCAATAATTCGAATTAATTTGGATGTTTTGAAAGTTTTCTGTTGGTTTTTAGTGTCCATATACAGTTATGAGTTAATAGTGGATTAAGAGTAAATTACACATATGAAGTTTTCATTGAAAGGCTTTTTAACTGTCGCGCTTAGCCTCGATTTTCAAAAATAGAGTTTCCATTAAATATCGCCTAGAAACTTATTGTGTTATTTTTGCGATCATGTCCGTATATAATCCAATCATAACTTACATATGAGCTGCTTTATTGTAGCTCCAATCTTAAGATTTTTTATACACAGTGAACTCTCGAAAACATAAACCCAAAAAAAAACAAACGATTCGTAGACGTAAAAACTTTCAATTTAACATTGACTACTTTAAAATATGAACAAAGTCTGAAAGTTGAAAGTGAATAAATGTTAAAATTTTGTAAGTTTTGTAAACTAAAAAATTTGACATTAATTCGACCATATACTTTTTATGTTTTTAAAAATTTTATTTATTTGTTGCGGGTTAGTAATATCAAAATGCATTTCGTTGGTTGCTTTACCAACTCATCAGTAGATCTTTACCATTTATGTTTGAAAAGTTCCAAAACTTATCTACTCATACATAAAGTCCCAAATACAATTTGAGAATTACAAAGTACAAACAAAATAGCTTTTCAAAAACTTTACAAACATCACAGCAAATGATTTTCTTCATTCATTTGTTAGCTATTAATATGTGTTATAATATGAAGATAAACTGTTCTAAAATTTTCACAAAAGCGTGAACAAATTTGAAAAACTGAACAACCTTGGTAGAAATTAGTTCACGTTTACGCGAGTTCACTGTACTTTGAATATGAACTAATTCAATTAATAGAAAAATAACAGCTTCAAATTAAATTTCTCTGTTAGCAGTTTTATTTTTTCAAATAAAATGCTTGATGCCAAAAGGGAGCCGCAGGATTTTTTTTTTTTGTAGGACCAGCACTTAGAGGATAACCGCAACCTATGCAACGCATTTTGCCCAAACTTAGGAAAAGTGATATGATACAGAATAAACATGTTGAAAATGTAGAAGACTTAATTCTTGGGCGTTTTGTTAATTTTTAGAGCAATTTTACAGTGCCTCTGGTGTTAATAAGACGCGTTACTTTTCTCAAGCTGCATTAGCAGTCACTCTTAACTCTTTTACTTCGCCGACGATTCCACCAAATGATAAGGGACGGAGCTGTGGTGAATAGTTTTTAGTAACCAGTGCTATGCCTTCATCGCTTAAACAGTCCAATAACAAATAATTAATACAATGCCACACGAATGCACCTTCGAGAAATTACTGATGTTGATTGAATTGCCCTGAAAAACAGGCCCTAAGTCATTGTTGGCTTAGTAGTCAACGCACTAATCACTTCAGCCAACACCACCCTTTAATATGAATACAAACATATGTATGCTAAGAATATTTATTAAAAAAAAATTAGAAAAAAAATTCAAATTACTATGACTTTTTTATTTTTTAAAAACATTAGCATCTCATCAGCGTTCGTTTGTCTACAAACAGTAGTCTACTTTGCAATTTAAACGTATTATTTTTCTATCTATAGTAGGGTGATTCACATCACAGTGATCTTATTATTAGGGAGTGGCTCGTGCCCAAGCTGAATTAATATTTTTATATTATTACAAATAAACGGAATTAATATATAAACTTATGATGAGAGGTATAGCGGCCTTGAAATCAGTATACTGACACGTTCTGCTAGTCTGATTGGAGATACCAATATTTTACGAAAATAAAAAACTGATAGAACTTTTGAATTTTCATTAATTCAATAAAACTGAAGTTAAGCCTAATAATAATAAAATCCTATTTGTACATTATTACAGTCCAAATAATAATTACGTTTGTTCGTTAAAAATGAGAATATTTTAAGCCGTTGAACGGTAGTATTTTCACCTTAAAAAACACTTTACCACAGCCTTATTTGAAAATAAGAATATGAAACAGATTTTCTATACAAACTAACTTTACAAGATCGTAATAAACCAGAATTAATTTTCATAAAAAAAGTACGTCAATCGGTAGAGCCATGTTAATTCCGTCGAGTGGTGTGCTATGATCATATTTTTTACAAATACCGACTCCATCTACCGGTTGCTAGTATAAACTAAAATTGAAAATGATCTTATATGTGTGTTTTCACATAACCACAGCTAAAACTATGCCTAATTGTATGCAGTACTTTCGTTTTACGATTTAGCTTTTGTATGTTGATACAAAATAATTGAAAATATGTTGTGGGGTTTTTTTTTAAAAATAATACAAGTGTTCTCTTTCACACAATTATAAACATCTTTAATTAATAAATTACAATAAATATTGATGTTGGAAGTTATAAAATTACAATTTAATTTTAGCTCGATTCCTCATTTATTTAACTTTAATTAATTTTTATAAGTGACAGCGTGAGGTAATGGACGTGAATGTGAAGTGACTTATGATAGCGTAGTTGTTGCCGCTGTAGTGGTAATGGGAGCAACAGTTGGCAATGGGGCTACAGTTGTCATTGCAACATTAGTTTGTGGTGTGGCAATTGTGGTTGTAGTTGTTTGTGCTGCTAGAGTTGTTGTAGTAACTTGCGGTGTGGCTGCATTTGCCGCTGTAGTTCTAATCGGAGCAACAGTTGGCATTGCAACAGTAGTTTGGGGTGTGGCAATTGTGGTTGTATTGGTTTGTGCTGCTACAGTTGTTGTAGTAACTTGTGGTGAGGCTGTTGTTGCCACTGTAGTTGTAATGGGGGCAACAACTGTAGTTGTAATCGGAGCAACAGTTGGCATGGCAACATTAGTTTGTGGTGTGGCAATTGTGGTTGTAGTTGTTTGTGCTGCTAGAGTTGTTGTAGTAACTTGTGGTGAGGCTGTTGTTGCCACTGTAGTTGTAATCGGAGCAACAGTTGTCATTGCAATATTAGTTTGGGGTGTGGCAATTGTGGTTGTATTGGTTTGTGCTGCTACAGTTGTTGTAGTAACTTGTGGTGAGGCTGTTGTTGCCACTGTAGTTGTAATGGGGGCAACAACTGTAGTTGTAATCGGAGCAACAGTTGGCATGGCAACATTAGTTTGTGGTGTGGCAATTGTGGTTGTAGTTGTTTGTGCTGCTAGAGTTGTTGTAGTAACTTGCGGTGTGGCTGCATTTGCCGCTGTAGTTGTAATCGGAGCAACAGTTGGCATTGCAACAGTAGTTTGGGGTGTGGCAATTGTGGTTGTAGTTGTTTGTACTGCGACAGTTGTTGTAGTAACTTGTGGTGTGGCTGTTGTTGCCGCTGTCGTGGTTATCGGAGCAACAGTTGGCATTGCAACAGTAGTTTGGGGTGTGGCAATCGTGGTTGTATTGTTTTGTGCTGCGAAAGTTGTTGTAGTAACTTGTGGTGTGGCTGTTGTTGCCACTGTAGTTGTGATGGGGGCAACAACAGTAGTTGTAATCGGAGCAATATTTGTCATTGCAACATTAGTTTGGGGTGTGGCAATTGTGGTTGTAGTTGTTTGTGCTGCGACAGTTGTTGTAATAACTTGTGGTGTGGCTGTTGTTGCCACTGTAGTTGTAATGGGGGCAACAACTGTAGTTGTAATCGGAGCAACAGTTGGCATCGCAACAGTAGTTTGGGGTGTGGCTATTGTGGTTGTAGTTGTTTGTGCTGCTACAGTTGTTGTAGTGACTTGTGATGAGGCAGTTGATGATGCAGTGGTTTGTGGTACGACAGTTGTTGTTGTGCTAAGGTTTGGTTGGACAGCAGCTGGGGCAGTTGTGTTGATCAACGAAGACGCTGTTGTTGTTTGTGCAGCAATTGTTGGGGCTGTACTTGATAGTCTCGGTGGAAAAGTTGTGGTCCTGAAACGTTTTCTAAAGATACACTTATTTAAAGGTCGTCGACAAAAAAAAAATTTCACATCCAACATTGCGTCTTTTGGAATTTTTGTTGTTGAGGTTGTAAATAAATTTTTTAATGGATTTATTTTCATCAAATCTTTATTATACGGTTTTCGCATAAAATCATCCTTTTCGGTATATTCTATTTTGGGAAGGAGCAGAGTGTTTGCAGTAACTTTAGAACGTTCCACGATTGAGTCTTTCTCACTTTGAGTTTGGTCCCCTTTAGGGTACACTGAAGTTGCATGATCCAAAAATTTGTTTCTATTATTTTCCGGCTCAATAGCGTTTGGTAACTGCCTTGCATTTGTCTGAAATTAAATAAAGTTATTTTTTAAATGGCCTCGGAAAAAATGTTGTTGTGCTCTGCCGTGTGTCCTTAAAATAATTAACACTTTGTCTTGTGCCTTGGACTGCCACCGTAATCCAATTTGCAAACTTTAGTCAAAGATAAATTATTCAAAATAATTTGCTTCTTCATGCACTTGCTAAAGATAATTAAATTATTCTTAGTCTATTTCGCCTCAAAGTCTGCTGATCCTTAGAAATCGAAAGAATTCCTTTCGTACAATTGCATTGAAACCAAATTTTAGAAAATGTTGTTCATCAACTTTGATTAATCCAAGTGATTAAAAGTTTTCAAATTCCATTTCTGTATAACTGCTTTGTCCTTACGCGATCGGTCAGTTTTACATTAAAATCAATGGTTTTATTTCACTTATAAAATCCTTTTAAATCAAGATGTACTACTTTTTTTTTGTTTAATCTAAAATATTTGATACGTCTGTACTTGCCAGCAACTTCAAATCAAAAAGGACTTCTAAAGTTTCCATAAACTTTTGTAAATAAACTTACCACCCAATTACTTTGTAGCTTAAATGCTTCAGTACTTAAGTGTTTTCCAGAAATAAGTAAAATTAATAGAAGAGTAGATAAACATTTTGTAGTGAAGAATAAATTTGACATCTTTCTACTGATATGAACGATAGAACTAAATAAATTTCAGCCTTTTTGCTTATTTTTATAACAAATAAAATAGGCCTCAAAATAAAGAAAGTTTTTTTTAGCACATTGAAAAAGAAATTTGTGAATAAATCAGAAAACATGTGAAAAATGCTGACCTAACATAATATTGATTTAACCCTTAACCATCGTTATATTATATTAGGCCTTATCACGAGTGTCGTAGTCGTAGTCGAACTTTAACGACTCCCATGTAAAACATATAGCGAACGTTGCCACATTTTACAGATTTTATCACGACTACGACACTCGTGATAAGGCCTATTATTTCATTTTAAGTCTCCGCTCGGCCACAAAGTGAAGGTAGCGCTATTGTGTTCGTTTCACTCTTCTTTTTTTTTTGTGTATCAGACAAAAAGCCTAGAAATGAAAGAACTCTGATGATTAGATCGTGTTTGCTCTCGCAAAACTTATGGTATTGAGTTCAATACTTATTTCTCAAAAAAAAAAAAATTACTTTTGATATTTTACATAATTTTTTAAAATAAAATTCTTCATGAAAAATTATATTGAGAAACTTTAAAGACATAATAAAAAAATTTGTCTAAAATTCTTCTTCATCAAAAAAAAAAAAAAATTAAAAAAAATAAATGGTCTTGATGTTGAAGAGCTCAAACTTGGTTAAGCGTTTTATAAAGTTTGCATGACGACATCGAGGTTCGGAACATATACGTGTCATGGTATATAACAGGTTAAAAAAAATTATATTTTTCATATGCCGCAGAAAGCTAAGCAACAGCTAATTAACACCTCTAATAATTTGATACCTTAAGATAGTTTTTGTAAAATTTTATTACAAAAAAATATGAAAATAAATAAATTAAAACTTAAACTTTAAATAAATAAATAGTTTTTAGAACTCGTAAAAATTTCAATATCAATCAATTCACTGCAGCACTTCCTCTTAGATTTTGGGGTAAATTTAAATTAAATGTTCTGTCATAAGCGCCATAACCGCTGCCGCCACTATGACCAATAAATCCACCATGACCACTATCATCATGACTCACTGAATGTGAATGACTGGATGTATAAATCGGTTTAGCAACAATTTCATATGTATGAGATTTACCACCACTACTAGCCAAACTTTTTAGACCCACTACAGCTGCCAAGGTTAAAGCCATTAGGGATGCTATCAAAGCTTTGCCAGCGATTAATGCAATACCACCCATACCCATGGCCATGAAAGTCCCTTTGAGGGAATTAAAAATAATTGGTTTAAGCTTTAAATCATGATAATCGATGTTTTATTATTTTACCCTTCATCATAAGGCCAGCAGCTATTAATGCTTCCATGCCACCCTTTTTGCCAAACTTATCACCACGTCCAGTTTCCATGAAAGAACGAGCGTCTCTTATAGTTTGATCATCGATTAATCTAAAACGTAGATAATGTGTTTGCAAGATATTATGGATTTTGTGGATAAAGTAACCGTTTAAGCGGGCATCTGGATCATTTGGATAACTACGGGCAACTTCTGAAAATAATAAATATAATTTTTCATTAAATTTGTTTTGATGAGTCGTAAATTTAAAGAAAAGATATATACTCCTGTGTGTGAAATTATCTTATGTTATGTATGTTAAAGCGTAGCATACGCTAATTTCGCACACAAGGGTCGATATGTGCAAACAGACAATTAATTAAGTGGTGTTCTTTTGGTTACAGGAAATCGTGAAATTTTCTATTCAACTTTTAATGGGAAAATACATGCTAATAATTTGCAGATAGCATTAGGATATTCATTTTAATCGATTAAATTCATTAATCGACTAAATTTATTAATCGATTAAATTTATTAATCTATTAAATTCTTCAATCAAAACTAAAGTTATAATATTATTTGAAAATTCGAGTAAAACATTTCGTTTATTCCAGTTATTTTTTTTTTAATATTGGAGTTAATCGGAAAAATTTTTTCTCGTTTTTTTTTTAATTTTTTATTTTAAAAATTGTAATTGAATAAATAGTTTTAATTAAAAAAAATTTCAAAAGAAATAGTCTATGCTGCTCAACTAATTGGAACAGAGTAATCCATTCTATTCGATTAATCGTCCCAAATTATTCGAATAATTTTTTTATTTTTCCAACATTTTTTCACTCGAGCAAATCGCACTCATGTAATAATGAAAAATATGGAAATTAATAAAATTTATATCACTTTTACATACCGGCCATTAAATCTGAACTTTTGATTTCCTTTGCCGTCGTATCTTTAACTACGCTTACGCCGCTGATTAAATTTATTTCCTTGCGTTCCGAAAAACTTTCTAAAAGTCTCATAAAATGAAGTTTTAAACACATCCAACTAAAGGAGTTGCTACATTCTTCCAAAGTGCGTTTCGGATGTGTATGAGCCCTAGTAATGCTGCTGTTGCTGCTTCCGCTGATGCTGGGATTATTTTTCAATGATCTCTCCGTTGTTGTTAAAGTATCCACAGATGAAGATATTGAAGACGTTGGTCTCCCAATCGTTTTCATAACTTCTACAGAAACCGCTTCCGATAATTTAAAATACAATATAAATATTGCTAAATAAAGAAAATATTCCACGGTAATCCATATTTGCATGACTATAGAAAAAAAAATTTGTTTTGTTATATTTTCCTTCACTAACTGATGACAATCTTTAAAGAATCAAGTTTTAAATTAAACTAATTTACAATTTTTAATGACATTTGCTTTTTATACCGCCAACAATTGATCGGAAAAATGGGGAACGGCCAGAATTGAAACAAGAAAAATGTCTTAATTGTAAGGCCAGCATAGTGGTCTAATTACTTTTGTGGTTGGAATTCTTAAGTTGTTGTCTTTTCTTTTTTGGTTTTTTTGTGATTTTTTTTTTTTTTTTAATTTACAATGACAAACTCTTTTCTTTATTTGTATCATTGTTTGTTTTTTTGCTTTAACCTTCGTTTTTAAGAAAGCTGTCCTCTTGAACTCGCTCATGTATGACAATTTTTAGAAAAATTACAAAAAAAAAAAAAAAATGTATCTTCATAGATTTTTCGTATCGCAGAGTTAAATAAGAAAAGTCGCACAGCTGAAAAATGTCATGGTTCAACATCAATTTGTTTTCCATAAGAGACTTCTTTCGCTGTAAAAGTAGAGGAATGTTTGTTTTTTTCTTTATTTTTTAAGCAGATTTTCGTCACTCCTGAAGATTTATTTAAATTATTCTAGCTCTGGCCCTTTCCCATTTAGCATGTGATATATTAATAAGTGTCATATGAAAAATTCATTTAAAATATGTAACAAATGAAAGTAAAAATATAATTTCGTACTTAAATGTATATTTACGGATCCACCCACACATCAACACTTTCCCTGAGAAATGCCAGTAACCCAGCAAAAAATTCGTTGGAAAATTAATGAAGAAAAATTTTTAATAAAAATCCTCTTCACTGCCTCTACTATGGTATTTTAATTAATTAATTTTAATTAGAAATTAAAAGTCTTGGCAAAGCATTGAGAAATCTCTTTGCTGCTGCAGGATTCGACCTGCTAAGCATCAGCACAGACCCTACTACTGTGCTTATGGCAGAGCAAATAGATCATGTGCTTACAAATAAATATTGGCTGTAATTATGGAGGGTTTAAATATTAAGGAATCGAAGGTCTTTGCTGTTTTTGGCAAGAAAATTTATTGTGATATTCGATGGAATGATTACATTTTTCATGTCTCAAAAGAAGCATTCAAGTGTCTCGGTTTCTTAAGACGTCCTGCGCTCTATTTGATCTCCTTAATATTTATACCACAAAAAATAGAATACAACTCTATTGTATGGTACTCTCTTGCTGGTACTTTAAAATATATTTTGACTCGATATCGTACAAGACGGGGGACAAAGAAACTAATCGGTAACAGTAGGCTAGCCAACACTATTGAATCAATGGAGCATGGACGGAATGAAGGGTGCGTTTTACTCTTCTATCGCTACTACAACGGAATGTGTTGTAGTGAAATAAGGGAATTTAATCCCGAACTCCGTCACTTTTCACGTACAACGCGCTCTTCATTAGGAGCACATCCCTTTGTGGTCGATATACCAGTGACTCGCACTACACATTACAGAGAGAATTCCTACTTTAGCCGAACTGTTGGCATGTGGAATAAACTTCCGGCACAGGTCTTTCCTGTCACCTTCAGTATACTAAGGTTGAAATTAAATGTTCACAAACACTACTTCCTTTATCCTCCCTCCCACAAGCAATTTTCCTAGTTCCGACGCAATGAAGTACATAAGTAGGGGTCATCCCCTGAGTGCTGGTCCTAATTAAAAAAAAAACTACTGTAAAGTAATGCAAATGGTATGTAGTTTGTGTTTGAAAAGTATGTCGTTGGGTAATTACAACACATTACCTAGTCACTTTAATTTTTTGCATTTTTTCGTTCTAATTCAATCTCAATATTTTCTGTCTGAATCTTTTTGTCAAAGATAAGTCATTTTGGCATTTAGTGCATTTGATTACACACTGCATGTTATGGATTCAAAGGAAAAAAGATCGCAGATGGTTTCGAGAGACGCCACATCTGAGACGTGAAGCAGTTGGGTTCGTTGATTTGGTCCCTTTGTGATAAGACCAACCGTATGAAATGCGAAAGAAATTTCAACTCTTTTATAACCCTGATGCTTGTAAGCATTTTGTTAATTTAAGAGAGATTTTGGTCTGTTAACGCCAATATTGGCTTTAGTAAAATTCTTCACGCAATCATGAGTCAATTTGGTATTAAAAACTATTTGTGTTTTAAAAAATTTTACTATAAAGGAACGGTCACACTTGGCAAACATTTGCCCATAAAAAAGAGTAACCAAAAAATACTACTGAAAAAAACTTTTGATTCACACACGCAGAGAAAAGACATGATTGCAAAATGTTCATATCAACTAAGTATATCTGCCACAACCAAATAAGTATTCATTGAAGCAAATATGGTTGCATTAAACATTCTTCAATTATTAAAATATTTGATGCCACAATGAAATAATCATTGTGGGTTTCGTCCCATAAAAACTGAATGTATCAAAAAAAGTATTTTCGCTGCTACAAGAGTATATTTCGCAATTGAGAATAATAAAAGTTTATTTAAAATTAAAGTTCATTGTGACCAAACAGTGTTTGTGTCCTAAAAAAAAAAAAAAACAAAATCTGTGTCAATCGTATGTAACTTCAGTCGTTCATAAAATTTAATAAGACGAGGAGATGTGAAGTGAAAAAAATTAATGTTAAAATTATAATTATGTGATGAAAGTTATTTAATTTTACAACAAAATAAAAGTACACCTGAAATCTTCAACATCAGTGGTTTAAGGTACATATACGAATACATACTAATATATGGAGTGAATTAAATATGTGAATTAAGTATGTTTCTTTGCATGACGAAAAAAATACTACGGAACTGCAAAAGATGGCAGCTGGATTTTATATAAATATGCCGATAAATAAGTTAATTATTTTGAATTTTTTTAAATATAATTTCTCCAGAAAAGTTTATTCGATAAATATTTTTAAATAAAAATATTTATTTATATGAAAAGTAATATTATCAGGCTCAAGTTCAGTTTTATTGAATTAATGAAAATTCAAAATTACTAAGAGTTTTTTTATGTTGGAAAATATTATTATTTATATCCAATCAGTTTTTAGCAGAACGTATCAGTACTGATTTCAAGGCCGCTACACCTCTCATCACCGTTCAATTGTCCATCTTTACAATTTTCGTAAAGTGGATACTAATTGAGAAGAATATCAACTATTTAACCAGTTTTTCAACAGAAATAGAATATGAGAATTAATTTTTAATTCAATTTTTATTCTACAATGAAACAGTGCTGGTTAGTACGAAATTCCCTCATTACTGTTTGGAAAGTACTAATAATCAACACAATACTCATAGTCCGTTATCATCAAAGTATTCTACTTTGTATTCTAACGTTTTTGTTGTTTTTACTCTATACTAGGGAAATTTTCATTAATTCAATAAAACTGAACTTGAGCCTGATAATATTACTTTTAATATATATGTACATCAATATAAGTTCAAATAATAAAAATACGTTTATTCGTAATAATAATAATATAAAAATAAAAATATTTATCATAAATGTAATTTGATTTAATTTAATTTAATATGTAGTTGTGTGTGCACTTTTATTTTATCTAAACAAAATGTCAAATTGTTTACATAAACCAGAAAAAAACATTATCATTGTTACTATAATGCGCTCAAATTTCTAAGCATTTACAGAGCATATTATGTTCGTTAGATGACAAATGCAATATATCGTAGCTACAATCATTAATCTGAACATGAAATGATAGTTGGCGATTATGATTCCATCAACCATGTTTTATCTTTGCGTGCATTTATAAAATACGTGTATAAATCAAAAATTATGTCATTGGTATTTAGTGGTAACTCTTTTTTCGGCAAATATTTGCTAAGTATAACCGTACCTTAAGTCACCAATTATATATGAGTGTAAAAATATGAAAGTTGTCAAAAATTGTGATGTCGTTGTGCAGTGTAATAACTAATTTAGATCTTAAATAAAAAAAGAAATACGAGTAAGATTTTAATGCGTTTTTAATGAATTTTTATTTTATTCGATTTGCTTTTATCATTTTCATATATTTTTTAATTTCTATGCTTGTTTTCTTAGATTCATTTTATTATAAATACTTAAAACTAAAGAAAATAAATTAGATGCGTTTGTTTCTCCATTATAAAGCTTAAAAACAAAATTGAAAACAGATTATTTTTTTTTTGGCCAAATAAAAATGTTCTTGGTTTTTCTTTTCTAACATGAAATGCAACCTGAGTTCTTTATGTATGTACAAAATAATTAACAAATTAATTAAGTTATGCATACATTTTATAAGACTTTGAATTTCATTAGAAAAAATTTGCAAAAAAAAATTTCATATAAAATATATTTTTTTCAAGAAAATTCTGTGTTCAATTGGAAAGCGTGGAAGAAGAGATTTATGAATGAATGATGAATAATTTCTTAATGAATTTTAATTTTTTTTCTATATAAATATGATTTCCACATGATCATTTTCCTATGATCCGGGAAGCTGGGTCCAAAATAGCCATTGGTCGTTTATGTGAAAGTTTGTGCTGAAGAGTTTTGTGTTTTTTAAGATAGAATTTTTGGTTTAAAGCATTTAATTAAATAAATAATTAAACTAATTAAAATAGTATTTTATGTTTGCTAAATTCTAAATTTAAATCAAAATCTAGTCACAGTTGGGTGCAGTCAGGAAAAGAAAGTGAAGAACTTAGAAGGAAGAAAAGCAGTAAGAGGTAATAAAAGTTAGAGTGAGATAGTTGAGGAACTTAAAGATAGAAAGGGAGAGAGATAGATAGAGAGAGAGAGAGAGAGAGAGAGAGAGAGAGAGAGAGTGATGAGTGTTTGAAAAGGTGAGGGGAAAGTTGAAGACAGTTAAAGGAAAAAATTTTTGAAAGGAAATTAACAGCCGAAAGAAGTAAAGAGAGAGAGAGAGAGAGAAAATAGTCAATGATGAAAGAATTTAGAAAGGTTGAGCCAAACCGTAGTGATTGTAGGCTAAATCAGAGGCAGCAGCTTGACCATTACGATTCCAGTCAGAATGAACAATTTCAGCGTTCAAAGGACTGCCGGTAATGTAAGCAGTGGTAATATGTTCCTTTTTCTTGCCCAACAAATCCTTGAAGAAAGTGGCACCTGCAAAATATAACGATTTTGGTTTTTTTTTTTTCAAATTATCTGCTAAATGAATACGATGTATTTATTTAATGTGTACTTACCAGCAAAGAAAAGAGCCAAGAAGGAAATAACCAAACTCTTGAGCGAGATGAACTTAATGATCGTGAAGAGTACTTTAACGATAATAGCCTTCTTTAGTTTCAAAGCCAAAAGCAAAGGTACCAACATTTTCTTCATTTTCTTGCTGCGGGGTTCTAACAAAAAAAAAACAAAATAAATTAAATAAATCAAAAACAATCAAACATTATTTAAGCCTTAAAGTATGCTGTGCTAAGTTAAATTAAAAGTGGCAGATATCATATTTAACTTGTAGCAAGCAGTATGTGTACAAGTTTAAGCTCTTTTTGAATGTTTTTTTTTTTTTATTAAATTTGTAAATAATTGTTAGTAAAAAGGCAGCTGTTGTTTAAAATTTAACATTATTTTGCTTTCATTTACAACAACAATTTGTCATGGATAGGACAGAAATTAAATTCTTTTAAGATTTATGTGTTGGAATTTTTTTTTCAAGATACTCGTACATGGATGAAATATAAACATTTTCCAATATCCGGCTTTTATTTTAAGTAACATTTCTATTAAAATTAATTTTATATTGAAAAAAAAAAATTAAATATTTATCAAAAATATTAAGACTGCTTTTAGACATATTATTCAAAACAAAAACTTTTCCATTTACTGTGTATAAAAACAACGAAAGTTACACAACAATTTCGTTTTTGAAGTTTTAAAAGCTTTCAGCCATTTTAATAATTTATTTTGTTCGATATTTTCTTTACATTTTGCATATTTTGTTAACTTTTCCTGCCAACCTTTTAAGTAAAAACTGAATCATTAAAAAAAAAAAATTGTAACAGTTTTTTGTTGCTGTTTTTTATATTTTTGAAGCAGACATTTTTGTAGAATTACGTGCCAAATTTTTAAGATTATTATAAATTGTTTTGTTCATAGAGAAAGTGTTTAAATAATAATAAAAAAATAATTTCCCCGTAGAAGTAGTCAAAGCGACACATCATGCATTTACAACATGTGTCAGAAAGGAAAAAAATAGGTTTTTGTGTTTTGTTTTTGTAAGGCCGTCAACAAACAATGTGAAGCTCTTTTTCTGCTTGAAAACGTAAAAATATTTGTTTCCTAAAATTACGTGAGCTGATTTAGAAAAATTTATTTGGAACTTAAATACTGACTTAATGAAAGTGAAATCAATATGAAAAAAACAAAGAAAATAACTACAAAGTGTCACGAACACCTGGTGAAAATGTCTGGGAGACAAAGAGTTCAATTCATATTTGAAGTCTTTAAGCACAACAACAAAGTTGAAGGTTGCCAAAGGAGTTTTTTTATGATGAATGTATGCAACCATGCTTTTATATCAATTCCTGTTTAGAAAATGGAGCTAAAATATATATTTTACTTCTTCTAATAAATAATGAATTAAATTTACTTATTTAGATAAAATCTACTTTAAATTGTAGCTTTACTAAAGCTTTAGATAAAACTTTAGATAAAGCATAAAAACGTTTCTTTTATGTTCGTAAATAATTATGATTTGAAATTTAAAATTTTAAAAGATTTTCACAATAAAATTGAAAAAAAAAGCTTTAAGCTTAAAAAAGCAGCTTGCCCTTTAAATTGTAAATTGTAATTGTTGAGCTTAAGCTTCTGTACTTTAAAATTCTAAAATTATATTAAAAAACTAACAAAAGATTCTGAATTTTAAAATTTCGAAATAAGATTAAAAGGAAAATGCCATTAAAAAGCTTTAAAATGAATATCAATATACCAGTATTCCGGTTACACAGGAACAATAAAGTTTGGGCCCCTACAGTTTATGCCAGATAGTACTACTTACAGTCATTGGTTAACTATTGTTGCTGGTTTAACTAATGATGGTTTATATTAAATGTCATTAGTTAAACTAATGTGATTAGTTAATTAAAGACTGTGATTTCAGCGAAAAAATTTCCAAATTAAATTTTCTTCTTATAATTTATTGAGTTTAGTAATGACGCTTTTCCTTAATATCAAATCCAATAAGCTTTCTCTAAAAAAAGCTGATTTTGGATCTTTAAGATGAATAAAAAAGCCGAAAGCTTATGAATATATCAATAAAATTATGATAGACATTGTCTACTGCTTTTGTGAAAAATATATTTAGCTTTAAGCAACATATTACTTAAAAAGCTTTTTTTTTTATTTAGTCCAAAGTCGCAAAGCTCTGAGGAAATATTGAACAAAAGTGAATGGTGAAAAAATTGTGATTTAAAAAGTGATTAAAAAAAAAAAGTTAAAAACTTGTTTTAAAGTTTTTCGAAAAGCTTAAAAACCATTTGTAACTCACTTTAATGGAATTTTTCAACGAATTAAATAAAAAATAAAATTATATACTATTTTAAAGCTTATTGGATGGTTGCCTTTTTAAAAAGCTTGAAAGTAATTTTAATAAGATTTTTTTTATTAAAAAAAAAAAAAAACACCACTCACCTTCGATGGCACGACCATTGAACTCATCCTCTTCCTCCTCATCAGTGTCGGGGAAGGAGAAATTCAACTGGTGGGATTGCAAATAACGTTCAGCACGTTCTTCGAATGTTTCAATCGATTTGCTGGAGGCACCGAATGCTCGACTGCTTTCAACGCGTTCAACACGAAGACCACCAAACAATGGCACTGATGGTTCGGAATCAATTTTATTGATCATATTCACTAAATCCTTTTCATTGGTATCCTGTTTGGGCAAAGCAACAGCACTGCACACTAAAGTGGCAACGAATACAACACAAACGATTTTGGAATACATTATTTTATTTTTGGTTTTGTTAAATTTTTTCTTAAAGAATATTTAAATTTGTTTTGGTTTTATTGATGGATGGTTTTGTCGTTCGTTTCTTTTTTTTTTTTTTTCTTTTGTTGTATATACGATCCTTGATTGATTTATACGTATGTATGTATGTATATTTTATCCTACGTTTTTAATTAACTTTTCTTAGCACTACACACCACCACACAACAGTTGGCTTTGAATGATGGAAACGTTTTGTGATTGATTAAGTGTCCACCATGGGTATTTATAATGCGATGACACTTTTGATTGTATTTAAATTCAAAATTACAAAAATTTTTTATAAAAAAAAAACTTTTTCCATATGCCCAAATGTATCATCGGTCTAGTCTGTCCGTGTTTAAGCTTTTCAATATAAAATTTTGCTAAAACACTTGCGTGTTTGTATGTTATGTGTATTTGTGTGTTTGCCTATAAATGAGCCAGAGTGTGTGTGCGTACCTTAAAGAATGTTTAGCAGGTAGATAGTTTTCCGTTACCAAATATATAATCAATAACCAACAACAACAACAACAACAAATTCAATTATAAAATATTTATTTTTTTTTTATTTCACTTTATTACTTTAAAATTAATTCAAATATTATAATGACAACAACTTGACTTAATCAACAAATACTCATGCACAAATTTCATACAGATTTAAAGTAACGGCCAAGCAGCCAATACACACCTACACACTCACTGATTACAATTGACAAGTACTACATACACACACACAACCATTTTAACAATTATGCATTGACCATAACTTTGTATCTGTACTGCTCGTATGTACAAAATGTTTGGATGGCCAAAAATTTAACTTTTCAAAGAAGTCAGCTTGGGACAGACACCTGACACTTGTTGTTACCAAATATAGTCAGCAACACGTTTCACAAATCAAACGAAAGGGAAGTCTCTATTTTCTATTTGTTACTGTTGTTTAATTGGATTTAAAAAAAAAAAAAACAATTATAATTTCTTTATTTTATCAAAATGCAAAAGGCAAAAGCCAAAAATAAAATATTTGAAATTCACATTGTTGTGTGTCCTATATTGTAAGTTGTTGTTGTTGTTGTTGTTGTTGTTATTCATACTCTCATACTTGTACACATTTCTGCCTTTGACTATCCGTCTATCCATCACACCACTCCACTCCATGTCTCTTTCTATGCATTTGCCCCGTTATTAACAAATTAATCAATATTCTGGTCATATTAATTTTTATCCATTTTCAATTTTATTTAATTTTTTTCTTCGATTTCGATTTTAGTTAAAATATGCCACAACGTTTTATTGTTGGTTAGTTCTTCCTCAAGTCATTTTAAATATTTTTGAATATTTTCTTTTAAACAAAAATATAAAATTTCTTAACTTGCCTTTTTTGGCTTTCATAAACGTTATTTGTCCGTCTGGCTTATTCTTATGCTGCATGATGGCCTATATTGTGCTTTGAACTCATGTTCGTATTTGCCAAATACTTTCGTTTTCATTTGCATGAATAAATTTGTGTTCCATATAGAAGATTCCAAAGTTTTTATTTTTTTATTTGTTTTTCGCATAAATTGTATTATTGGGGTTAGTAGGAATAAAATAGAAAATATGCAAAATAATAAAGAAAAATTAATTAAAAATTTCGCACAGACAAAATGAGTCTAAATGTGTTTAAAAACTTCAATAATTACCGATTTTTTTTTAGTTGAGTATTGAAAGATTGATTCAAGTATGGCTTATTTATCCCCTAAACACTTAATTGAATACAAAGAAAAAAAAAAAAATTAAATTTAGAAAGAAAGTGTCAGGATTGATTTATGAATGCGTGAATCCATGTCCAAAATATATATGCCATCTCTTTAAAAGCCGTACACATTTCTTTTATCTAAAATCATGTCTTTCGCATACTTGAACTAATCCCTAATTGAGACTTATTTAGACTAATTTTTATCCCGGAACACACTTAATAATATTTGTAGTACTTGCCTAAATTCAATTGTTTCTCTGGGAGAATTTTGCCATCTGTGGGCACATTTTTGTTTGTCACTCATTTGGACCAGTTAGAAATTATAGCCAAGAATTCATACTTATTGAGTATGTAAGTCAGATTTCTCAATTGTATTTGAGAATTTTTCTATAAAATTTTAAAAATTAAAATTTATGTAAATTTTGATGTGTGTTCCACTCCCAATGCGGTAATGAAAAAATTTATGACGTCTCCAGGAGGTTTTAAAATATATGGAAAACTATTAGCTGTGCTTAAAAGGACTTCCAAAAAGATTATCTGAAACTGGAGAAAAATCCTGTGTAAAAACTTCCATATTTGGGATTTTTTAAAATTTCTTTGGGAGTCGCATGATTTTCTGAATTTATTTTTATTTGGTTATGCTTTTCAGTATTTGCAAAAATATTATCTGTATCTGGAGAGACGTAAGAAAAATACAGCGAAAATACCGAAAACTTTTATTTATGGGATTTTTTTTTTAAATTTTAATGTGAATTTGGGTGTTTCCAAAATTTTTCTATGGTTTTTATTTTTTTTTTTTTCAAAACTATTAAAGATTTTTGAAAATTTCTTTAGAAAAAAAATAAGAAAATAAACTGCGAAAATATAAAAAAAAAACTCCCATAAATGGGATTTCTTAAAACTATCTAGGGAATCGCGGGTATATAAGATTTTTTTTTAATTCTCGTAAGTTTTTCCAAAACTTTTATCTATATCTGGGGGGAAAAAAAAGAAAAATACGCCAACGTGTACAAAAGTTGCTCAATTCCCATGGTAATTTTCAAAAATCCCATACTGGGAAACTTTTACAATTATTAAAATACCTTTAGAGGCTGTGCACATATTACGTAACGCTGCTTTCAGAGATTTTAAAACCCCCCGTGGCTCTTTTTAATAAATTTTCAGTACAAAATTTCCAATTTTCAGAAGTTTTTATGTTTTGCCGGAAATAATGCTGCTGCCAAAAAAAAATATATCACTCTAGGTTTAGGCTTATACTTCTGAGTATTTGCTAAAAGAAAATATTTCTACGCCAGGCAAAAATAGCTAAAATAAAAAAACCGATTAATGGGCCAGTTTTTTAAAATTTCCTTGAGAATTTGCAGAAGTTTCACATACAAATCTCTTATTAGGTTTTATTGCCTTCCCATTAACTCAATAATTTCCCACCTTCAGGAGAAGTTTATGCCAAAAAAAAAAATGACAATGATGGCAGGGTTTTCATATAAAATTTATTTAAATCCAATTCTATTGAAATAAAACAAGAAAAAAAAAAATAAAGCAAAAAAAAAAAATGCATTTAGATTCAATTCTTCTATTATGCAAATGTCTATTATCTTCATATGTTATTGTAAGCTTATGTCTGTATATATTAACACATGTAAGAGTGTATTAAAAGATCTATTTGTCATAAAAATGGCATAAAATTTTAATATGTATGTCTGCCATTTAGTCAGACAAAAAATGTCAATTATATAAAATCTCACAAAACGTTTCAGTTCAAAACTTTATTTTCATTTTAATATAAATAAATTTTGGTTTATACTTAATTTATACTTATTACCACAATTGAATAAATTGAATATTATATTTTGATTTCTAATCAATTACTGTCATTTTGACACATTCACTGTATGACACGCCACAAGGGGGGTGATCCATCTGTCTGTCTTTCTGTCAGTCTAACATATTTAATTAACAATTTAAGTTGACTAATATGACTGATTTTTCTGTTGTTCGTTATAAGAGACATGCTACATATGTAAGTTTGTTTGTTTCATGCCACTTGCTATGAAGTATTAATATTATGATATTTATTTGTATTAACCCATTAATAATGCACAAAACGAATTTGCTTATAGAAAATATTGTATTTGATCAAGTGAATTAGATTTAAATTAAATCTATTTTTACTTTTAAAGTTTATTTTTTTGCCGTCTATGGCAAATTGATAACCTAGTTTTTTAACAAAAGTAAGCTTTAACACATTTAATCTATTCTTTATTGAAGACTTTAATTATGGAAAATGAAAATACAAGTGATGCAAGTGCTAATTTTGTCTAAAAGTATCAGGATTTATATTTCAATATTAAATATTATAAGGAATTATCCTTAATACTGGATTTTATTGCCGGGGGGTACAAGTTCGTGACATTATACAAATGGTGTTCCAGTTTGTCCACTAGCATGTAGAAAAAAATGGTGGGATATCTAAAATAATTTTGAATCTTTAAAAATATGTGATTTTAAATTTTAATATGAAAAAAAATTTCTGGAGAAGATCAGTGGTCATTACCAAAAAATAGGGAATTGTAGCAATATTCCACCATTTCTGCATGCTAGTAGAGCACCTGAACCATCATTTGTACACAGAGCCAAAACTTCCTAATAGGATCAAGAAGATTTTCTCTATGAAACGTTTTTAGGCTAAGGGGTATCCCAGCAGAAAGAAGCGAAGATTTTTCCGAAGAGATTCCTTATTATTTTTATGTGGTAAATCTTTTTAATTTTATCAAAAAGGAAAATACATAAAATCAAGAAGAAAACTTGTTATTCACAATTTTTTTTTTTTTACCCAATTTCCGTTATTTTTATAAGTTAGTAATCACTTCTTAAGAAGAGGAATGGTGGACTTCAAAAATGAAAGAAGAAACTGAACTGAATTGAAGAGGTCTACAAATTTGACATCTCAATGCCATAATAATATTAAATACTTAAAGTAGTGTGACCGTTTTTTTTTTTTCAATTTATTCTTACTGACGCAAAGGGAGGAATTTTTTCCAATTAAATTTAAAATATTAACTGGCTCTAAGTCTTAAAAGTAATATTTGCATTTATATTCCCGATTAGTAATAATTGATATTCGTAACATCACTAATACATACATAAGTATGTATATATTTTTTAGATCCCCTAAATATGATCATCGATGTTGATCGAAATATCGGGAAAATAACAACCAAATGAAAGAAAAATATAAATGAAAGTTTATTTTTATTTCTTCAGATCTTAAGCTGAATAAATAATTTAATAATTTAAAATTTTCCTTAATCGTATGAAACTTTTACTGAAGACTACGACATGTCGCGACACTGTGGTGTATATTTCCTTAGGAAATATAATACAAATATAAGACCTTCATAAATTGTATTAAAATAGGAAAGAGTATTGAATGAGAATCGAATAGTATCCATTAGGTCTAACGAGGTGTCCTCTATGTGTTGTCGTCCTTGTATCTAAAATGGGTTAAAGTAATAAAATATATAACTCAATTTTCTTTTTTATGATGACAATTGAAAAGATGTTAATGTAGTAAAAAAGATTTTCAGATGTGTAAAGTGTTTGATTTTGGCATGTTGCAAATTTAAATCATATGCTGGAAAATCTAGGCGTTCACCTTGATCGCCGTTTAACATGAAAATCGCACATAGACACAAATGAAGTTGACACAAATGAAATTAAAAGCAGCCCAAATGAATTGGCTTATTGGAAGAAACTCTATACTAAGCCTTGAATGTAAACTTCTCTTATACAACGCGATCCTGAAACCAATATGGTCCTATGGAATCAAGTTATGGGGCACTGCCTCAGCATCAAATGTCGAAAAAATTCAAAGGCGACAGAATAAAATTCTACGTACAATAACAGCAGCCCCCTGGTATATCCGAAACCAGCGAATTCACAAAGATCTTGATGTTCCGTTGGTGAAGACAGTCTTTTCAAAACACGCTAAAAAATATATAAAAAACTTGAGTTGCACCAAAATGTACTTGCACGCAAAATTCTACATTATAGTGGCCACACCTGGCTGAGGAGGAGGGATACTCTTTTTCTCAGCCGAACACGAGAGATGTAAAACTACAAAATTTAACCACTGAAACTAATAAATTTTGTTTAACATTGGATAAACATATATTAAACTTTATTTTTATATTTTAGATTTAAGATTTGAACAACTTATTGATGTTTCAATTTATAATTGAAAATTCAATAAATAATATAATAAAAAAAAAAAAAAAAATATGCTGGAAAATTTCGGGAATAAATGTCTTTTCAAGGATTTTAAATTTCGCTGAATTTATGTGAATATGTGCACGATTACATATATATCGAAATCGAGTATAAATTTTCTAAAAGCCATAAACAACATCATTTATGGGTAAATGCTTACTTTCCATCATACAGCTTTTTTTTTTTTACTACAAATATATTCATAATTTACAAAAAGTCGTTCTCATAAAATCAAAACCCCCCCCCCAAAAAAAACACATTTCAAACACATGTGCTTGTGGCAAACACAAAACAAAAAAAAAAGAAATAGAAGAGAAAATAATAAAAAATAGAAAAGTTAATAAAGTACAAACATGCTGCTCTTTGCTGCTCTACTCCACAATTCAGGCTGGTAACATATTTCGTATTTCATATTTAATTTGCCGTATTTATGTAAAAATTATGTAGAAATTGAACTAATGATAAATTCGTGGTTGTACGTGAATAAATTCATATTTATTTGGGTAATTTTTCGTTTTACTTTTTCTATAATTTTTGGTTTTCGTACGTTGTTACACAGCAAAAATAAATAGACGAAATATTTTTTGTTATTGCAGCCGTGCCAATATTTTGACACGATTAAAATATTAACGAAAACTATTGAGAAATTGTAAGTTTTTATCAATTTAAATGGATAAATGGATGGACGCTTCAGTATGTTTTGGAAAATATAATTAAAAAATATTAAGAAAAAATATTTACGCGATCATCAATATATTTCATCAATCATTATTTTTCATTAAGCATGGTAACATTTTTTTTCAACAATATTTTTTAAAAAATATTTGCGCTATTCATACGGAGAGAAAATAAAAATCAGTCCCAGGCTTTATGAAAAATACGATAAAAACTCAAGATTGTTTACAGAACGGATTATTTTAAACGCTAAACACTTAATTCATTGGCAAGAAAATAAAAAAAAAATACTTCAATAAAATAAAGTCATGCTTGATTTTAGGTGAAAATTAATAACTTTTGATTGGATGCATGAGAATACATGTCGAACATCATCATCATGCATCTGGTAAAAAAAGAGGCAGCTTGTTTGCAACAATTTTTAATCACAACTCGTACTCAAAGTAAACTTAAAATATTTAAATTTAGTACGAGTTTTAATGTTGTGTATTGAGGAATTTTTCGCCTTATTAATCATATTTTGCCATAAATAAATAACTTTGCATATCGCTGGCTTAACATGCAAGGGCTGTAAGTACATATTTTAAAAAAACAATCCAGTTTTTTTTCATGTAAACATATCTAAATTGTAAAAAATGTACTTTTAATGGGATTTAATACTTTTTTTTTTCTTGTTATAAATTGAACTAAAAGCGCCTTTGCTCGTCACTACAAAACAACAGCAAAAAAAAAAAAAAAAACGAGATAAGTGTAATTTTTTCTTTATTTGTACATTACTGCATTAAAGTTTATATTTCCAAAAAAAATTGTGATTTAGATCCTTTGCATGTTAAGCCAGCGATATTACTACATATTACAATTTATATCTATTTTTAATACATATGTACTATATTATTGACATATTTTTTTATAAATTAATATACAGTAAGTATACTTTCTTGGGGGTAAAATGAGAAAAAAGTGTTACTTTTTTGGTACTTTTTTAATTTTGGTACTTTTATACTTGTGGTACTTTTTTACTTTTTGTACTTTTTATCATTTCGATACATTTTGTATACAGATAGTCGAATTTACGGCTAAAGGGTATTATTTATTCAGTTATTTGATCAGATATGAATTTAATTATGTGTGAACATGTATTAGTATAGAACAGATTAAATGTACATGTATGTGTACCTATGTAAAAGGCATATTTCGTAAAACTATGCTAAACGAGTTCAACAGCTTTCATTTGTATTCGAAAATTATTTGAAAATTGATTAATAGCCCCATAATGATTTATAACTGAACTAATGTTACAACTCAATTCAAATATTTCTCTGTAAACCTGAAAAAAAAGATTTGTTTGGAAATCGGTTATATCAATAGAATAACGGTTACCGCTACCAGTATTCTATGGATCTAAGATACATTCCAGTATCATAACCAGAATACCACAATTGCAATTGTAGGTCATCCGAATCAACCGCCACAGTTCGGTTGGCAAAAAATGTTTTCTCTGTGTACGTATTATGATTCACAACCAAGTAAGTTGTCGTACTACGTTGAGTTGAGTTGTAATATATAATTATAATTAGAATTTGACAACTAAAATAAAATAAACCGTGCTAAAATTGTAAGTAATGGCAAAATAATGGCTTTTACGCAGTTGCAGTTTTAGCCATTTAATATTTTCACAGTCTTTTCAATTCATATTCGGACTATAGTAAAAGGTTTTCCAATAAGAGTGATATGATTTCTTTAAAAAAACACACTTATTGTTAAGGACATGATGAACCCAATTTTCATCACTTTTTCCAATCAAGTCGGATATCATGAATGGCACGTTCAATATTGACTTGTAAATCTTGAAGAGAGTCTGGTTTATTTCGAAAGACCAATGACTTCATATAACCCCACAAGAAATATCTGTATAATAACTGCTTTTTTTAATACAAAATTAAAAATACGAAAATTTGTCAACTTCGACGTTTAGTTAATTTAGCTTCAGTCACTGTTTATCAATTTATATATGGCTTTCCAATCGGGTTGATTTCGATTTTTTTTCGTATATGTTCTCTGATCGTTATTGATTTACAGTCTTCAGATTCCATTAAAATTTTGTATTTAGATTTTACAGTAAACAAACTTTTATTTTTATACCCATAGACTTTTTTTAACTGTTTTTACTAGCAAAGCTTACATTAAGTTATTTTTTTTATTGGCATGCAAAGCCTATTTTACTAAGGATCCTAAAAGTATGCATTTTATTTTATTATTTCCTACAAATAAAGTCGGTATTAAAGCCAATTTCAATGGGAATTGATAAAACTGCCCAGCAAACAATATGAGTGCTAAAAGAAAAATGAAAAATTGTGAGCCTTTTTGCTCACAAATCAATCATAACAACCTCTTAAAAGAGTCATAAAAGAGGGATTTCGGAGCCAAAAAAGAGTGATATAGGAGTGTTTCTTTTTCTTGAAATTAGGGTATTCATTTTATTTGTAAATTTGTGGTTTTTAGCTTTTAATGGAAAAGTTTTATTAATATATGTTTTGTGCATCGAAATAATTTATTTTTCCAAATTTGTACATTTCTTTAGTTTTAAATGCGAAACGAAAAAATATAAACTTGACATCGACATCGTTTCAAATGTTTTTTTAGGTAGAATTGTTAATGTTTTGCTCTCTTGGAAAAGTCTTCGCTGCGAGGTTATTTCGGATAAAAGACACGTGTGAACTCGAATATTTTCCTCCTCCAATGCTAGAACTCGTTCTTTTAATTCTGAAAATAAATAATAAAATAGCCATTAATAAGCTCTATTTGTGTGATGACATGAAATGAGAATTCAGCTTTACTTAACTCGGTTTTCATTTATTAATACTTTTACGTCCTTTGCGATTTCATTGGTTTGTGCCAGAATTTGCTGAATTGGATCTGTAAAATGATTTCCCAGTTTAAAATCTTAATCAAGCTTTAAATAAAACCCTTTTTTACCTGTATTACTTTTTTGTAGAACTAAATTTTGCGGCAATACTGTTGTTGCATTTTGCAACATGGTATAAGATAACCCACTCATTAATTTATTATTTATTTATTAAATTATTTCATTAACTATTTGGGCTGAACGCCTCTTTTCGCCAGTTGTTGGATACATTTTCTCTTCTTATTAAAAAACACAGAAACAAACTTATTTTTTGCACAATTTCTTAAAGATTTTATCAAAAGCACAACCGAACAGCGCAAAATGATCACAATAATGACAGACAAATGCAAAATATTGAAATTATTAAGTAAAAAGAAAACAAACTACCGTTGCCCCTCAGAAAACCCTCATAAATAAGAGTTTTCAAGGAGTGTGCTCCTAAATTGCTCATAAAAATGAGTCTTTTCGGAGTCCTGAATTCTGCAGGCTCCGAAATCATTCATAAATGCTCATAAATTAGGAGGGTAATCATAAAACCCTAAGAAAAATTAGTCTTTTAAGAGTCATATTTAGGAGCGCTCCGAAAATTGTTTGCTGGGTGATAATGACACAGAACTGATAAAATTCTATTTGTATTGTTAATAAAACACATAATTTTTTAAACATTTTAATGAATATATTTTTCCATTTTCATATAATTTGTACAAAATACACTGTTTGTGTGTGTTTGCGGGATCTATTTGTTATATATTAGTTGACACTTAATTAATATTTAACATAAAAATATTGTGTTTTGTATTTATTTTTTATTAAAGCGATATTAAGTTAACAAGTTTAAATTGCGTTTTCTCTATTTCGAATGAGGTTAAATCGTTTCGTTATGATAAAATTGAACTAGAATGTCACACATGTGTATTTTTAACGTTATATTTTAAATCACGTTTTAACAATTACTTTTTTACTTTTAATTTACAATTATGTATAATAAATTAATTTATGTATATATATATGTGTGTGTGTGTGTGTGTGTGTATGTACTTTTTGTTTTTGCTTTTGCTTTTCTTTAATAAATTACTACAATCTAAAGTGTTTGTTTGTTTGTCAGATTTTAACAACACATTTAAAGGCACATTTGGTTGTTGAGCATAACAAATGCTTAAATAAAACTAAAAAAACTATTTAAAACAATAACAATTACAACTTTCATTTGAAATGAAGTAATTTTTTTTTCTTGTATTTAGTGAAATTTTTTGCAGAAATTATTGAACATTAGCTTGGCCAGCATAAGCCAAGTCGTGAGCATCACCAGTGTTTGTATCGATACTGCGGGCATAAGGGTAAGCTGCTGAGGCAGCACCCGAGGACCAACCACCATTAGAAGCAGCATAAGCATTGTTAGCACTATAACCACCGCCTAAGGAACCACCAAATTTATTGCCAAAACCGCCAAATATTTTCGAACCTCCAAGCAAAATGGCCAAGAAAAAGGCAATCTTAGCAACAATGATGGCCTTTGTGGTCAACAAAGCCAAACCACCCAAAATGAGAGGCACCAAAACGAACAATTTAGCACCAACAGCCAAAGCAATTGGACCCATCATTTTCTTTAATTTACCACGGCCTAAATTTTGTTTTTAAATATTTTTTAATAAATTTGCACAACGAGTTTTTTTAATTTAACATGTTTCATACCTTCATCCAAAGCGCGAGCAATTTCTTGGGTGGTTTCAGCTGGAACTTTAACTTCGAGATTGTGTGTGCCCAAGAAATCGGCGGTACTCTCAACGGCCATATCGATCAATTGGCCAGAGCGCTCTGCTGCATTTTCAGGTAACTGTGAGAGAACATCAGTTTCACTAAGGGCACGTCCAGCACGTTGAACAGGACTGGCGGGATCTCTGTAAAAGGGACAACAAATTAATGATAGAGGGAAATTCATAAACAATTTTGTTATTTAGACGAAATAAAAGTAAAATATTTCAAAATTTAATAAAATCTTATGTTCGTTTTTTTTTCGTTTGAAGGTTGGAAAAAGAAGTTAGATGGTTCGAATATTGGATGTATTGTTATTTTATTTATTACAGATCTCGTACTTGATCACTTATACTGTTAGAAATAGATCGAGCACTGACTTACCGAAATACACTTGATACAAATTTGTTTATATCAGTTAATCTATATGCTGTATTTCGTCGGTTGCTAATGCCAACTCATGAGTAGATCTGTAACCGTGTTGAAAAAGTTTGGAAACTCATTTGCTTATACAAAAACTCCCAAGCCTGAGTTTAGAATTACTAAAGCAAAAACGCAATATTTCCAAAAATCTAAAACGAACAACCCAACAAACAATTTTTCTTCCATATGAATATGTTTTTTTTTTTCTTCTTTCATAATTTTATACAGGGGCGTTGTAAGCTAACATTTTTGGCTCTTTTATCATTTTACAATATGGGAACATATTATAATAATACAATTTTTAGCAATCATATTTTTATTGCTAGCTTGACTTGATATTTTTCAGAAGACGAGATTCGGTGTGAGAAAGTAATATTCGTAAATATTAAATGAATGAGGAAATTAGGACAACGACTTGTAGTATGGATTGCGGTGGGGTGGGGGAGATGGCGGTTGTAGAGGTTAATCTCATCACTTCAGTCAGCAATAAGTTTTTCGCCATCTAATGCGATCGTATGGATCCAAGTGCTTAACAAAACTTAGCATAAATGATATAAAAAAGAGCTTTTAAGAGCTTTAAAATATATTACATATATATTTTGCTAGATCTTTTAGCAACTGTAAAAATTCGATTATAAAATATAAAAATATTGTAAATTGGTCGTCAGTACAACTTATGTGAAGAGTGCTTTACGCACTCTTAGTTAGGCGTTAAAGGATTAAATAGTTTTCTTCTGTTTTTTTTTTTTGGATCAACTGGAAATCTAAAAACTGTCAAAGTATTTTCAATTGAATTTTTAATGGATGTTATAAAATTCGAAGGAAAAGTTAACAATAATTAATTTACTTGCGGTAGCCACAACGCTACCAACACATATTTCATTTAACTTCGGCACTGTTTAGGTGTCTCAGTAGTACGTAAATTTAAATATTTTTTTATAGAAATCGTGACTGAAAATTTTGTGCGAGAATTATATGCCATGTTTTTATTCTGATACAAACACAACTCTACCATGATCGACAAATTAAAATGTGCCATTAAAAATTAACGTTACAATTAGTCGTTGTTAGGCATTGGCTTGATAAACATTTGAGTATGATTTTATTTTTTGTCAGCCAAGGGCCGTCTATGCAATCTGTGCTCTCTCTACATTACCATGGACTTTATTAAAGTTTATATATCCTTTCAAGGCGGAAGAGATGTTCATGGAAATTATTTGCGGCCATTATATTGTATCAAAAGGACAAGTCTCTTAACACAAAATGTCCCAGCGTCGAACTTTGCATAATACCTCACATCACATCTCTCCGATGAAGTTTGTCACACTTTGTATTCAATGAATTCTAGCTAACAATGTGTGTGAAGTAGTGTGCAATGCGCTTTCTACTTTACCACGAAATAAGCGAGATTGTGTATAGAGTGTCTACTGCCTACGTACAAAGTATGTGCAACAGTAATGAGTTTTTATATTTAGTGAATGATCACTTCACTATCCTGCTTACATTGTGTGCAAGTGGTAGACGTTCACTCCAGGAATGCGGCAATGTATTCGAAAAAGCATACTAGGTTGTAAGTGAGATGGAGTGCATTACCGTCTTACACGTATGCATCACATCATTGCTTCTGTAATCGAAAAACTCGCCCCTGCGGTATAAAGGAACATTTTGTGTTAAGAGAGGAGAAAAGAGAATAGAGAAAAGAAATAAGAGAATTATACACTTTGCGTATAATAACGTGTGTAAGAATTGAAACGGTTTAGCTCCGAATAACCTACTCGGGTGAAATTTGATAGAATGGTAGTATATCGATGCCTTAAAACAGAAAGGTCGTATCTCGTTTTTTTTTCAAATTTGGTTTTTTTACATTTGCTGGTAGACAATACCCAAATACACCTCACCTCCCTTAAAAAATTCAGTTTCCTATGTTGACGATTAACAGATTTACAGTAATTAAAAAAGCCCTATCTCATTAAAAAAAAAATATATAGATAAAAAATAAAACAAAATTTTTTGGCTGTTTTAATAAAAATCTGTTTCAGAAAAAAAAAAATTTCATTATTTTTTCAGATTTTATTGAGTTTTTTCCTTCTCCTGTAAAGTAGCTAAAAGTTGAGATACGACCTTTCTATATTAAGCCATCGATATATATGATCCAGACTAAAATATAGAGTACTTTTTAAGGGGTAAAAACTGGACAAATTGGTACTTTTGGTGGTCTTAATTTTTTTTACCATAATATACGGTCTAATTTCTGGGGGATAAAATTAGAAAAAGCTGTTTATTTTGGTACTATTTGCAGTTCGTACTTTTTTTTTCAATAAATTTAGTATATAGACAGTTTATGAAATTATTACTAATGTAGCAGGAACGAAGTCAAGATAATAATTATGTTATATATAGTTAGTTGTCATGAAAATTTATATATCGTTGGCTAAAGTGCAAAGTAGCATAACTACACCTTTCTTAACCTCAAAAAAAAAAGAAAGTAATATATTTGGTTGTAGTTTTTTTTTGTAATGTTTGAAACAATTTTCCGTTGTGGTCGTATAAAATTGTGTAAGAAACGGGGGCAAGTTATTTTACACAAATTATATTAAAACTTAAATTTATTTATTTTGTTATTAATTGATTTTAATATATTTTTAAAAATTATTCCACTTCTTAAATTTTTTGTTTAACAAATTCTTTTATTTTTATTTAAATGACCTGTTTCATATTGACAATCGAAGCACTACAGTTTAATCATTTCTTAGCTGCTTTTTAGCTGCCTGTTAATTTTATTTTTTGTTCAACATATTTGTCCTTTTTTTAGTTTAAGTTATTAATTTGGAAGTGTTAAAGTTCCTTTTTTTGCGATATTTAATTTTAAATAAAAACCACACAAACACACCTTTTGAATGAAACACCATTGACCAATTCGATATTATTGCTACGAGCGGCACGATTAAGGGCGGCAATAGCCTTAACACCCAAACAAGTGCTCATATCATCACTTTCGAAACATGAACCCAAATAGCGAGCGGCACGTGTAAAGGTGGATTCACTTTCAATTTGATTATCTTGTACACTTGGAGCAGCCCAGGCATGGCTGGCCAATAATAAACAACAAACTGCAAACACTTTCATATTGATTCTCTTTTTATTATTAATTTTTTTCGTTACGTAACAAAAAACTCGAACCGTATTTTTTATTATTTTTTTAATATTATTATTAATCCTTTTTTGAGATTTTATTATTTTTTTTTTTTGCGAAGTTCACAGATGTTGCGTTCAACACTTATGATGCTTTTGATGTCAACTTCTCCAGAGCAACTGTCTTATATACAAAACATTTTCAATTTCGTACTTTAAGTTTAAAGTGTTTAATGGTTAAAGACAACAAAACAAAAAAAAACTCCATTAAATCATACAGAGACCAAAACACAAACGGCAAGAAAACATTACAAAATAATTTACAATACAAACATTGTTTAAACTTTAAATGAATGAATGGCTTTTTTTCTTTCTTAATGTGTGTAAAAGAAATGCTTAAAATTGTTTACCAAGAGAGCAGACATTTAAACCGAATCAGTCAGTCAGTCATTCACAAGACACAAACAAGAATTATCTCGGCTTTATGTTTTCTCAACAAAATTTTACCCCAAAAAAAAAAACCAAAAAAAAATTTACACAAATAGTTTTGTTTGTCTCATCGTTTTCAGTGGAGGAAGTAACACTTTATTTTATTTACTCTCATATTAGTTTTATTTTACAACTCAATGTGGCTTTTTTTGGGAACAACTTTATAAGAAAATAAAAACTTTTTTGAATATTTTTTCTTTCTTTTAAAGCAAAGTTAACAAAATTTTAGCCATAAAAATGTATAAAACTAATGAAATATTTTGAAAAAAAAAAACCAAGAAAATTTAAATGTAGTATTGACGGTCTAACTCAACTGAAAGGTACCTTTAATTTCTGCTGCGAAGCTGGTTTTTTCTAAAGGGTCCGCCAGATAACTTTTTTTTTTGAAAATGCTATAAAAAAAAAAACTACTGAATATTTTCTCAAATTTCTTTTTTTTATTTGAAATTACAATCCAAATAATTTCATTCAAATGGCTGCCTCGGCTGGCCATGTAGTAGCCTACACGATCGGTCCAATTTTTAAGCACATTATCGATTGTGTGCAATGGCTTCACGAATATTTTCCTTTAAAGCGTCAATTGTCTCTGGCTTGTCGGCGTAACACTTATCTTTGACGGCACCCCACAAATAATAGTCCAATGGTGTCAAATCGCAGCTCCGAGATGGCCAATCGACATCAGCTCTGCGGCTGATAATGCGATCTTCAAAAACAGGCCGCAAAACATCGAGTGTAGCTTCGGCTGTGAGGCACGTAGCGCCGTCCTGTTGAAACCAAATGTTGCCAATATCCTCCTCTTCAATTTTTGTGAACAAAAATTCGTTCAACATGGCCCGATAACGATCGCCATTGACTGTAACGGCCACTCCTTGCTCATTTTCGAAGAAAAATGGCCCAATTATGCCTCTGGACCAAAATCCGCACCAAACAGTGACTCGTTTTGGGTGCGTCGGCTTTTCAATGTATGCGTGCGGGTTTTCTGTGTCCCAAATGCGACAATTTTGCTTGTTTACATACCCGCCAAGATCCAAATGAGCTTCATCTGAAAAGATGATTTTTTTTTGCAAAATCGGCATCTTCTGTAAGTCGATCGCAGGCCCACTTAGCGAAGCGTTGTTCAAGCGTATATACAACCATATTCGTTCAGCGGAAGGATAAAACTAATTATCTGTCAAATCAGACATGAGCTAAGTGTTACCATTCACGAAATAAGCACTAGTTGAAAAAAAAAACGTTAAATGGCGGACCCGTTAGCACGATATATATTTTTTTTGCAATTTCTTTAAAAAACATAGAAAAAAGTTGAGGTCTTTAAAAAATTAGAATTCAAGATTTAATTCAACAAATTTTTCAGTAAAAAATATTTACTTTTTGACTTAGAATTATGTTATGAATTTTTTATTCGAACTGAGTGATGTTTAATCAAGGAAATTTTAATTTGTCAGACTTAAATGCGTTTTCTCTAAAATTAATTTTTTTTATAAATTAAATTATTATTTTAATTAGAAAGAAAAATCTAGTAGCTCTTAATTATTGAAACAGACAAAGAAAAATGAGACTGCACGGAGGGTTGAACTGACATAATGATGTTTCGAGACTAACCACATTCTCATCATCAGAGTTGTTTACCGCTTAGGCCCCACTGCCACCACGGCAAGTGCAATTATTCAAGTTAAAGATCCTCTATCATTAACTGAATCTACTGAGTCACATGTAAGTTTATATACTACATCTCTATAATTTTTAATGGGTTGGAACTTTACATTTATTTTTTTTTAACGGCTATTTTGTTCAAGCTGAGCTTTATTCTAGTATTTCTCATTTCATTCTTAGGTGGCAGCCTAATACCAATACCAATATTTACGATCATACGACTATAGGCGTTTTATGCATAGACTAGCTTTGACCAGTGACTGCGTTCATACTAGATGTTAATGTAAACGAATAAATTATCTGTATACCAAAATTGATTAAAGATTGAAGGAGTTCAAAGACCGTCAAATAGTACACGAAAAAACCATGATTTTTTCCCAGCTTTTATCCTTTAAGAATCTGGGCCCCCTAATAATATTCCGTATAAAAAATTTAATCCAAATTTATTGATCGGCTTTTGCGTTAACATCCAAACTCACAAACATAAATGACTCTACATTCATAATAATAGTTTGGCCATTCTTATAAAATAAATCTAGTATATAAAAAAAGGAAATTATTTTGAAATTATGAGAGAGTTAAGCGATTATCAATATTTCCGAGTTTGTAATTAACCTTTGGACCTCCTATCGCTTTAAGATTTTTCTGAAATAGAATTTTATTCCAGTTGTAGCCCACAGCGAATTTCAAGACACTCATCGCTTTAGTCGCGCAGATATACGAGTATGACTATTAATAATTTCTTTGTATCGAGGGTATCTGAGCCCCCCTTCTTTTTGGTTCAAGATTTTTTCGTGATCTGTGTTTTATGATGGGGGTAACCCACACAAAGCTTTTTGGCGCTCACTGCTTCAGTTGCGGAAAAATGAGAATATTAATAATTTAATATAACAAATAGTAGTAGGAACATCGTGAACTGTATAATTGGATGGGAAATTACGTGACGGGTTGTACGTTCACGGCTGTAACGATTTGAGCCCTGTTACTGTTTAATATGTGTCAGGCATAAACTGACCAATTTCAGCCACACCATATTCTATAGGTACATATATAAAGGGTATTTTTTATGGAGTGACAAAAGTTTATATCACAATAAAAAGAGGAAATATATTTTTTATATCAATGAAACGGGCTTTATTGGAAAGAAAATTTTATGAAATTAATGTTTGAATATAATTTCTGCCAAGTGGACGCCACGGCTGTCGCGTAGAAGGCGCAATCTGAAAAACCAATTTTCAAAAAATTTTCGCATCAGTCGCCTAGATAAGTGGCTTAACATAACCCCAAAGAAAATAATCTTATGGGGTTAAATGACACGATCTTGTTGGCCAATTAATTGGGTCATTATGTGAAATTAGTTTTTCATCAAAAGTTTCTTTAAGTAAAGCAATTATAGCGCTCGCTCCACGATGAGTTTTACGAATAGAACAATTATTTTGATTAAAAATTTCAACAATTTGCACGCGTTTCTCTGCTAATGAAATTTTAAAGCAAACTAAACAAAAAGCAACTATCAGCTGTTAAAGAGTGCTCAAATAAAGCAGTGATGCCAACTCAAAGTTGTGAAACTCTATAAAAAACATCAAATTCATATAGTGAATTCACAAAAACACGAACATCCAATACATTCTTAAAAAAAACATGATTGCGTCAACCATAATTTATTGTTATGTATATGATCTACTTGCGAAATTAAGTTTGTTTTAATTTATAATCAAGCATAAACATCGTTAAAAATTATTATATGATGATGAAATATAACCATCATCATTTAGTTTGATATAAATAATTATTATATGACTAGGGTATCTTATCATATACGAGTATGTAGCTTTATTAAAATAATATGATTCTAAATGACCATATAATTAATCTATTTAATTGTTACAAAGTCTTTTTTGTAATCATATTTTAATAAATTTTATTTTAAAATTAAAATGATTTCAAGAAATAATAATTCGAAGAAATTTGTTTGCAGGCAAAATATTCCACAAAAATTATATTGTGAAATGCAACCATGTTGCAAGACTGATAATGATCAAATTTAAACATGTTTTAGGTTATAGCAATCAAATGAATATTCATGATTTATGAAAAGAGTCGCAACCATACATTATTATTGCAGAGAGCATTATATTATTGTTGCAATCATACATTTGCTCTGCATATTGACTGTACATGTACAAATATAATTTCCTTAAAGAGAAAGATTCTATTGAATTTACGTGCAAGAAAAGCAATCTTGTTTTGAAAGGTGTGTACATAAAATTCATGGAATATTCTTCGAATTAGTTGAGAATTATAATTATTTCTTTAGATAGTCTTTTTTTACACACACATCTCATACTCACAGATTTTTTTAACTCCTAATATATTTTGCTTTCTTTATTTTATAAAAAAAATTATATGAAATTAAAAGAAATATCAGGGCCCAAATCGTTACAACCGTGAACGTAGGACTCGTCACGTAATAACTGTATATCCTCTATATAAGTTCATGATGTCTTGTTAATTTTTAGACCATTATTTTTTTTTAATTTTAAACATTAAACGTAATTTTTGTGTAGGTATATCACTTTTATTCTTTTACATTCTAGGTCAAACTGACCGATAAATATCGCAAATTTCTTATGGTGTAGGGTACGCATATAAATTAAAAAAAAAGAAAAAATATTACGAAAGCAAATTACGTGCAAATAATTTGCTCATGTGCATTTAAAGAAAGTCACACGCGCACACAAACACAACATTATGTTAAAAGTAATAAATGAGAAGAAAAAAAAAATCCACATTTCAATTTCATTTGCGTATTAAAACGGTAAAGTGTTACTCGTTTAATAAAACAAAAAAAAAAAAAAAAAAAGCAAACATTTTAAATTCGTTTGCTTAAATCTACTCTTGAGTTACATATTTTTATCTTTCAATACTCAACTAAAAAAAGAACAGACGGACATTCATAGAAATCTTATAAACTGACTCATTCATTAATGATCTATCTGTATTTGGTTTTGCTAGCCTAAAATAATTTTTTGCTAAAAAATATCATTCAATAATTTTGAGTGGCATGCGTGTGTGTGTATAAATCATATCACGTATACGCCTCTTTTGCATAAAATATTTTAAGATGAACAGAGATGTACATAAATATACACATATACATATGTATGTACAAATATTCTGTTTATATAATCAATCAAACATACAAACAAACAAACTTTTGGGACTTAATGTGTATTTTTCATAATTTTTAAAAAAACACTATACTGCAATATTTACTAAAATTATTTGTTAATCTCCCAATACATCCCAAAATGTATTTATTATACTTACAAACGAATACATATGTGTGTTTGTACTGACATACATACTTATATATTTCTCTATCTTTACGAAATTTCATGCCCTGCCTTAAAATTTCCTATTTTTGTTTAATTTGAAACGTGTGAAATTGTGAAAAAATATTTATATGTATTTAATATTTTTTTTTTTTTTTGGGCTGTGACCCAAATAATTGAATACGCATCAGTTTTGTTTGATGTATTAAAACAAAAACAAAAAAAAAAATATGTTCAAATGGAGAAAACTTTATCCTACTTTTGAGCATTTAAATTAACAAAATTGTTATGAAATATTTAAAGTTTCTTATAAAACAACAACGAAATATTTACTGCGAAAAAATCTAAAAGATGTAATTAACATTTCTTAGAAAATTGTTAAAAAAGAAATATTAAATATAAATTTATATAAATAAAAATTATTTGAAAAATTTTGACCATGCAGGTCATATCTGAAATTTCTCGATAACTGCGGCTCCGAATGGAAGTGTTTTAAGGACTAACCTTGCTGACTAACTGAATGAAAGTAACTCAATGCAATCGGTACTTATTAGAAGACTTTTCGTGTCTGCAAAATGTGAATTAAAATAAATGGTCTTCCAACAGGAACTTCCGCACTTAAACAGTTGATAACGACCATCTTTATGATGTTGTCAAAATAGTGGTCAGTTAGTTTATTTTGAAAAATCACCAGGGACATATACAACATACAACACCAACTGCAGACTTTTTCGTGTGGGCTTTTCTTAAGTCTCAGGTTTATGCAAATAAGCCGCAACACACCACCGGTCCTCAAAGCCAACATAACCCATGCCATCCGTCAAATTCAGCCTGATTTATCCGCCAAGGTCATAGAAAATTTGACATTTCAGATGCGCTACACGCAGAGAAGGCATGGCGGACGTTTGAACGATGTTATATTCCAACACACAATGGCATCAATAGATCTTGCAAACGGTTAAAAGATTTCACATACATTTTGTTTTATTTAAATTTAAAGATTGGAAACGCTTATGGTCATTGTACAATTTTCTGGCACTACCAAATTCAAAACTAAATCATACATAAAAGTTTTTAAGCTATTGCATAGCTTCTATCGCGGGCTTTGAGGCGACCGGATCAAGAAATTTTGAAACGTTTGTTTCTTAAGTCTTTTGTTTTTGAAACGAAAGAACCTGACACCAAGTTTGTTTTTTAAGTCTTTTGTTTTTTTAAGTATTTAAATCGCCCAATGTATGTTAATGTATTGATTTTGATTTCATTAACATACAGTATTGCCAGAATAACAACGGAGTTACTAAACAAAACATAATAATATAATTGCATAAGTTGATAAAAAAAAAAAAATGCTGTGCAATAGCTTTACCGCGACAGTCCCCGAGTGCCATATGTCTTTTTGTTATAAAAGTAACGTTCAATACAGTTTTATATTCATTTGAGTATATGTAAGTATCGGGTGTTTCTTTTTTTAGTTGCGCGAGAACTTAAAATGATAATACATGATGAGAACTATTTTTTAGAATAGAATTTGTGTTTTATTATAATCTGGTAGATAATTTTATGGTAATTATTTTTTAAATATGGTGTCATCATGCCGCAATAGCGCTGGCCATTCATCGTAACGGCAGCTTATTGTTCATTTCGAGAGAAATTGGGGCCATTGCCAGCGTCAGTATATATAACTTTCTTATAAAAGTAACGTTCAATACATTTTGCTATTCAATTTATCCATGTGTGTAAGACAAATGACAACTTCTAACTACTTCTTATCATAATCAAATTCAAACCCAAGTAAGTTATAACTTTCTTAAAAAAGTAACGTTCAATATATTTTGATATTCATTTCATATGTATGTATGTATGTATGTTCGTATATTAGATTTGAAATTAGACACTTGACAGTTACTAACTACTTATTTTTACCACTACTGAATTAAAAAATAAATAATATATAGCATTCTTATGAAAGTAACGTTCAATACAATTCGATATTCATTATATCCATGTGCGTAAGACAATTAAATACTACTAACAGCTTTTTAAAATTATTAAAATAAAAAATATTTTATATATAACATATATACTTATGAAAGTAACGTTCAATACATTTTTATATAAATTTCATATATGTAAGTATATAAGATTTTAAATTAACTACAACTAAAAAGAATTAAACACAAAAAGTTTGATTTAGCTTGTGAAAATATGTGTAACGTTCAATACATATTCATGTTACATACTAAAACTATGGAGTTTCTTAGGAAAATCACATTTGAATTTATGCGACAACTACTGCTTGGGTGTTACAGGGCCTTAAAAAAAACATTAATTTAAAATTTTTTTTGCTGTTGAAAGATTGAACTGACATCATGTTGTTTCTAGACCAATCATGTCATCTTGAATAGAATTCTTGTGGTCTGCATTCAAGTAGTTGAATATAATTTATCTTAAATCAATTTGTCTGAGTCACTTGGAAGTTTTTATTTTGATGGTAAATCATTTATGACAATTTGTTGCGGCCTTTCAAAACGAAAAAAAAAAAACGATTGTGAATTAAGAAGTAAAATTAGAATAACCATGCCTCATTTTATAATTCTAACTAAATATTCCTTTTTTTCTATTTGCAGGTAAGCAATTTTAAATTCCCATGGACCAAAAATATTTGATATACTGTAAGTTTTTTATTTAGAAAATTTGGTTTTGCAGCCTTTTTTTTTTGTAAAATTACGACTAAAATGAAATAAAACCAAATAGCATGACATTAAACGTAAAATATAATAAGAAAACAAGTTTATGGTTTTATTTTGGCGCAAATTTTACAATTTTATAATCGTCACAGCTGCACTTGCACTTGTTACCAACACTTGTCCAGGCCAAGAATAAAACCGACACACAACCTAAAAGCCATTTACCGGAGCCGGTTTAAATGGTGAATCTATAGAAGAAAAAAAAAACGCCAAACAGGCTGACATTAAAAACAACATAAATATTTTTATTACACACACAAAATGAATGATATGCGTGCTAGTAACGTCATTTGTTGTATCTGAGAGTCGTGCAAAATTCCAAGAAATTCGTTACATAACTTTCTCTATATAGTTGACCGAAAATTAGCTTAAAAAAATAATAAAAAAAGAAAGATTTTTTATTATTCCAGTTTAAAAATTTAAATAAGCAAAAAAAGTGCCAGTGAATAAATGATAAGGAATTTCTGTACAGCATTCATTGTGTCTTCTACCAAAAAGGCTTTATGGGTGGTTGTAAAGATTAGAAGATTAATGACTGTTACGTGTTGCGATGAATGAATGAACAAATGAATGAATGAATGATCGAATGAATCACATGAACGAAATCAGTTTTATGAATATTTGGAATTTTTGTAAAAATATTTTGGCAATAAGCAATTTGTTGCTTTAAAATGTAAATTAGTATAAAATCTCACTCAACTTGACCTACATACGAGTATTTTTTTATCTAAATATTTCTTTAAATATGTTGTTGGTTTGTTGTAATATTTCGTCGTAATAATTTCGTCAGAATAATTTTTGGGCTTAGAAAACATATCCAATCACTTCCGAAGCCAAAAAAAAAAAAAAAAACCAGAAAGTTTCAAAAAAAAATTAGAAATTAGCTGAAAAAGTATTGTATGACATGCACAGTGGGATGAAAATTATTCATTTTTAAAAATTTACAATTTTTTGATTGAAATGTAGAATAAATTAAAATTTTTTTAAAAAAATATAATTCATTTGATTTATCAGGACGGCAATAAAAACTAGAATATCGAGATTTCAAATAAGATTTAAAGAAAAAACTTTATTTTCTTCATAAAAATTTTTTTTATCAGCTTTTAAATTATTAGATTGTTTAAAATTGTAGTAAAAAAAAATCTTGCAAAAAAAAAACTGACTTCATAATACATGTGGCAATAAGGAAAAACAGCTTAAATCATGTTTTGTAGTTTTGTAAAAAACCACACATTTAAATTTTTTAGTGGGTTTTTTAAAATTTATTCTCAGTGTACCTAAATTCGATCATTCATCTTTTGACTCTTTTGATTTACTAACACATGGTTCTGGCCACCATAATATAATGGTATTCAATATACCTAATAGGCAATTGCTTTTTTTGTGTTGCCCTTCATGCACCAATTATACAACCGATTTTTACAAGACTTTCACTAAATCAAAGACATTTTTTTCGCAGAAGTGAACGAGGTATTGTGGGCTCTTGTGGGTTCAGTAGTAGTTTAAGCGTCCGCTTAAGTTTGTATGTGACCAACCTTCAAGCACACATTTTCAACATCGAGCCATACATACATATATCGAAGGCGCAACTTAGCCCTTCGATCTTCAAAAACAAGTTCTGGAAACCAATTGCAAACAATTATTTGCAAAACAAAAAAAAGTTTTAAAAATCCATCTATTAATGGAGAAGCTGTTTGCTAATAAATATAACGATAGCGGACAAAAACCTGGTCCTCGATTTCCCAAAATAAACTGAGAATGTTTCTTATTATTTGATTAATTTTTCGTTATGTTTCAGCATGATGACATTTTATATGACATGTCTTTCGTGTTGAAAACTAAAAAAACAAAAAAATTATAACTTGTCCCACCCATTAACCCCATTTAGCGAACAATGAATTCGTAAATGTTCCACATTAAAAACAAGAAAAGTACAAAAACACACACGTTTAGTTTAAAGTTAAAACACGTTTTTCATACTTTTATGTAAAAAAAAATGTGAAATGTGAGTCCCCAGACCCAAAAGCCATCGCAGTCATTATCATCATCATCATCACCAACATCATCATTATTGTCAGCTTTGTCATGGCGTGCATGGTTAATTCTTAAATATAGATATGAAAAAGATTTTTTTTTTTTTAATAGCACTGAAGTTATTTAAACGTTGTTAATAGTTTTTTTTTTAATTGTACAAAAATTTCAGTAAAATTAAATATTTATTTAAGACTTTTTTTTATTTGTTTCTCAAAAGCATCAATTAAACCACTTTTATTTTTATTTATATGTTTTTTCTTTTTAATTTCAAGTGCTAGTCAATTTAACGAAAGTGTTTCTTCAAACAAAAGTTTCGTTTGTTTGTTTTTGAAATATTTATGCGTTTAAGTAATAAAACTTAAATGGCTTTCTTTGAACCGTTACAGACAGAAAGACAATCTAATGAATCATTTATAGATTCAAGTAAAATTTCCTAAAAAAAAAGTTTAACTTTTTTGTGGGAGTTTTGTCTTCTAGCGGCCTTATTTATGAAAAATATTTTTTTTTAGTTTATTTAAGGCTCATAAAGTAAATTTCCCTACCAAATTCATTAAATAAACCTTTAATAAAGAAATAATTTTTTTTTTATACATAAACTAGTATAAAGATATCGGGGGTTTTTTTTTTCTAGCTGCAGTAGAACTTTCGATATCTTTAATTAGGGTTTGACAGCTGAGAATGTAAAACTGTGCTGTCAAGTCATGAAAAACAATTCCAAAATTTCGAAATTTACTTTGAAAAATACCTAAATCTGATTGCGCAGATCACATAGAGCACTTCGATGACATTTTTTTATTTTTAATTTTTCTTAGTGATGAAGACCCTTTGTTGTTAAATTGCCTTCTTTGGAGCGAAAACAATTCTAAAGCCGTTAACGAATCAGCAGTTGCATTTAAAATTGCTGATTGCTGCATTTTATACGCTGGCGGCATTATCGATCTTTAGTTCTTTCGAAATGTGCACGAAGCAAGAATCGTGCCAGAAATCATATTTAAAAAATAAATGCTATGAAATTATCTACCAGATTATAATAAAACACAAACTTGATTTGCAAAATATTTCTATCTTGTATTAACTTCTAATTATTAAAAAAAACACCCGATATATTAAATTGAAAATTTTTGTGAAACCTATAAACAAATCTTGCAGTAAATTTCACAGTAAATATGCAATGGTTAGGAAGGAATAATTCGCTTTATATTTTATTATATTTCCTGTGGGCGTGGCATTTCCCATATACAGAAAATTATCATTAAAAAGACATTTATGGAACCAATGCTGGTAAAGAGTTTAAATTTAATGGGCCTATCCTTTTTTTTTATATTGGTTTTAAGGAGGAAGTATGAGGGAGTGTGTATAAGTGGGCGTAATACCTCCCACATTCATCGCGCATTTTTCTTATATCCAAAATGAAATATGATAAATAAGCGATTTGTAGAAAATAATGAGTTAGGGCTTTTATAGATTAAGGTAACCATATTTATTTTAATAAACATATCTTAGAAGCTAACGAGGTAAATGATCAGAGTTTTTGCAGGAACAAACACACTGCCCTTTTAGAGAGCAAAACATTTTTAAGAAATGAATACCAAAGTACATTTTCTGCATGGAAATTTACCATTTTTTTGTAGAAAAGAAAACACCATAAGTCAGTTGATTTTGTGCATTGTTCAAAATAAAATAGCTGGAATTAAATGAGTGGGCGTGGCACCTGCATATATACATATATATATATATATATATATATAATATTCTGAAAAAAAACTCGAAAGTATGTCTGAGTAATTCATTTTACAATGAGAATTGAGCCTTAAATGAGCGTATGGATTCGACATGTGGGTGTGGCATTTTTCACAAAAAAATAAATATATGTATGTATGTATTGTGAGATATCCTGAAATCGAACATAATGGGTTAAATATATGTTGATTTTATGAATTATCACTTAAAAATATTGCAGAATTAAAGAAGAGCACGTGGCGCTTTTTATATACTTAAATCAAATAATTATTTTTACATGTTTTCAAAACTAGCAAAACTAAAATGATCAACAGATCAAATGACACATAAGAAGAAGGCAAGAGACGTTGCAAAGTTGTAAAAGTTTCCGAATTTATGCATCATCGACATTTTATCAACATGATGAAGGTTTGGAAAGCCAGAGTTGTAGAACGTTCGTTTTAAGAGCAAATAAAACATCAAAAGAATACAAAAGACATCTCAGAAGTTGCAGCTCAACGTTTAAACGTTATTCCAGACACTCAATAATTAACGGTTGCAACGAGTTCTTTGAAATAAATAGTGGGGATATCGCAATGACCTCCCAATTCCTTTTAGTTATTTCAATTGGAATTCTAAAATAACTTTTAGCCCAAAATATTTTCTATTGCATCGTTGAACAGCCAGCCGTTCTGTATCATACTGAAAAATAATATAGAAATCTTTAAAATCTTCCATATTTTCTTTAGTGTGCAGTCTTTCTTCTTTATGTAAAAAAAAAACACTAAAAATAAAACAACAAAGTCGTGAACAACATACAGATCTTATTGTCGAAGTTAAGTTAAGAAACTGTAGACATCTCAAGATTATTAAAATCAAAATTGTTAGACACTTTTCATAAATTACTTCAAAACAATTCAATGTCGTTTGTATTTGTTTTAAATATAATATTTAATAATAATATTACGATCACGTCCATCAATAATAGATATTTTAAGCTGATTACCCTTGCGGTTTCTCATATTAAAACGTTAGTAGTTCTATCGTTCGCATTGTGTTGTTTGGTAGTTCATAAACAATTTGTAAGTATTTAATAATTTCTCTTTTATGAAATATTTTTCTGTAATTTTTGACAAACGAAACATTTAAAGCTGAAAAAAAATATGTTTGTACTTACTTATTTACATCACATTACATTACATTTGGGTAATGATTAAACGATCTGTGACAGCTGTCAAAAATATATCCATAATGGCCAATTGAAGCGTTGAATTTTAAGTGAAAAGAAATCATTTAAATTTATGTATGCACATCCATGACATCTATGGTACATATCGCTCACTAAATCATAAACAGTCACAATTCAAAATTTTTCAAAACGCTTTTTATTTCATAAATCTCTCTAACAAATATATAAAAATTAATTTTACATTTCCTTCATCGGTTACTTGAAAAATGCCATTGTGTGTGTTTATTTTATTTTGCATCACCGGAATTCTGCTTCTCTTAGAAATTTGACTGTTTAGGATTTAGTGTGCGATATGTAGGCACATAATTATATAGTATGCGGTGGATATATATTTTCTTTTTTCCTATTTAACTATTTCAAGTATGTACGTACATTAGACTGGCTCACGTTGCTAAATTATTAAAAACTAGTGTGTACCAACGGTCGACTCAATCGACCCTGTTCTAGTCATAAAAAGAGAAGTCATAAAAAAGCTCTACAACAACCAAAACTACAATTATTTAATGATACATTCACATGATTTCACAAAAATTAAAAATAAAATAGAACTTTTTCCATAAAAAATTATTGAAAAAATTTTATGACACCCAATACACAAATCAATATTAAAATTTTAAATAATTTATAAAATTTTCCTGAAGATGCTAACAAATTGTTAGCGAAATATCGAAAATAAATATAAATATAAACAACAATATATATATATTAAAATAAAAAGACCTATAGCTTAAATAAACATTCTAATAAATTCTAATAAATAAAATAAAACGCTTAAATGCAAAAACATTGCACAAAATCAATTTACTCGACTCTCTCATCTTTTTTCCTATAATTCTTCAACATCTTAGGAGCTGTGTGCACATATTACATAATGCTGTTTTCAGATATTTTATAACAAAAAATTATTTATGCAATAAAAAATTTAAAAAGAAAACGAAACGTCTAGGAAACGCATAGTTTACGATTTACAGCCGTCTGAAATGTAACTTCAAATGCCCATAACTCAGAAAATAAGCAAATCTGCAAATATTTTCATATAATATTTTCATCTAATTTTAAAATTTTCTTTCTCCTAATGTAATTTGTTTTTTATTTGGATGTGATTTAAGCCAGAAATTGATAAACAGAACTAAAAGCTGAAATTTCTAACGACCTTAAAATATTGTCCGATCGAACAGGGCGCGGCCTTGCGAGGACAATAAATTACATTTGCAAATACCATACACTCTAGAGCCAGTCTAATGTTCAGGCATATCATCGATATGCTTTTCATGTATCAATTACCAACATACATATGCTACAAAAAGAAGAAATGCAAATATATTTTTGTCATATTTTTTTTTTTATTTTTTGTAATTTTCTGTTTTGTTTGTGTTTGTTTCTTTGATTTATCAATTTCCAATTTGTATTTAATATACGAGTAAAATATTGAATCAATTTCAAAATAATTATTTATTAGTTACACAAGTTGTTCAAATAAAAATCATGTATTTTGTTATTAATTAGCAAGCAACTGTTGGTGAAGGGAAAAAGCTATTCACTCTGCTCAAGGTTAGAAAAAAAAATATATATATATACACAAATATGAGCGAAATATGCAACTAAGTTAAGTCTTGACAATTAGATTCGATAAATACATACTTATTTTTGTTTGAGAGATTTAAAAAAAATAATGTATACCGCTTACAAAAGAACTTACATTACAGCCAAATAATATGTAGGTAAAGAAAGAAAAAAAAGAAATGTTAAACACCTTTAATTTTATTTTTATTTTGATGAATTTCTAAGCAGACCTTCAACAAAGGCTTATCAAAGAATTTATCTTATGGCCGTAATACACTATCCTACACAATCGTGCGATCTGCCAAATATGAAAAATTATGGCAGTGTAGAATTGATATGAAACTTTAAGACAGTTTTTTTTTTTTTTGGAAAGTCCTGCAATTTGTAAAAATTTACAAAACTTTTCATAAAATTCTAGTTTTTATGCGATCAGAGGAGTATTTATTGTCAACCAGCTGAGACTTTTATTTTTGTCTTTATTCCTAACATTTTATTCTTGTTGTTTTATACACCAAAAGGGATGATTTTTTTGTTTCTAATATATATAACTAATAGGCAATTACTTTTTTTGTGCTGCCCTTCGTGCTCCTATTTGACAAACAATTTTAACAAAATTTTTAATAAATTAAAGACTTTTTTTTCACAGAAGTAAACGATGTATTGTGGTTTTTTGTGGTCTCAGTATTTTGGGAGCTATAACCGTTGAAAGTTCCTCCTACTGCATTCACACGTTTTACTCATGTATAAAAGTTAGCGCCAAAAAAAAAAACACATTTGGATGGAAATAGAAAAATAACAACAATACATCTAACAATACTTGGATAATTATACGAAAAAAGATGAGAGAGTTGAGTAAATTGTTTTAGCGCAATGGAAGGTATATTGTTTTCTTGCATTTAAGCATTCTCTTTTTATTTTTAATTTTTGGGAATTCGTACAAATGTATCATTAAATAATTGTAGCTTTGGTTGTTGTATGACTATTTTATAAGCGATTTTTTATGAATTTTCTTTCTATGTCTAGAACACGGTCGATTGGGTCGACCATTGGTACAAACTAGTATACATATATAAATAAATGATTGCACAAAGCAAAGAGATGTCTTGGTATCAGTTTATAAACGATTTTTAAAGTCGATCAGTTTTTTATAAGATTTTCTTATGAATGAATCGTACGATTTTGTAGGATAGTGTAGCAGGGCCTTTAACTACAACACTATTTATTTGCATATATTTTTCATACCCACACATGTTTTTCTACGCCTCAACTGCAGCTTTCTTTAGATTTAAAGAGAAAATTGTTTTATTTTTATACAGGAATTCCAGCACTGCTGGGTTATTCTTCACTAGTCCAACCTTCCAAAAAAAAAAAAAAAATTATAAAAACTTATCTTCTTTACCCCACACCTAATATTTAAACTATGAACAAAAAATTATTAAGCAATTCGTTTATTTTTTTTTTTTTCATAATTTTTAGCACTTTCTCAATAATATTTCTTAAATGTTGACATTTCATATTTGCACAAATGAAAAGAAAATCAATTTCACCTTGTGGAATTTATGCGTTTAACCCAGAAACGCATAATTTTGTTATCATTCATTTTTGTTGTGTTGTTGTGTTGTTGTGTTGTTGTTGCCACTGTCTCTGATTTTGCCCGAGTGTTTTTGAGTATGTGTTTGGGTGTTGTCCACAGCCAAGACTACTAATGCCGTCACATTAACCATATTTGAAATCTTAAATATGTAAAAATGATTGAATGATTTTTATTACTATCTAAGAGTGTTTTTGTTTTTTTTTTTTTGTTGTTTTATTTTGCAGTTTATTTGTTTCCAAGTCACATTCAGTGCGAGCCATTTGTCGCTTATTTGTTGAACTGAAGTGTTTGTTATAAGTTACAGTTTTTCGAAAAATTTTTAAGTTGTCCGCGGTTTTTGGAAAAATCTATTATTAAGAAATTTTTTATACAAAACAAAATAAAATGTGGTTTGTATGTATTTAGTTGTTATGCAAAAACAAAAAGCATAATGTAAACAAAAATATTCATGATGGCGTCCAAAAATTTTTTGACAAGGCCGAAGAGACTTACCATTTTTTTGCAGATTATTTAACGGTAAAAACACAAGCCTACAAAAGCCATATTCCTTGTTGGGCGCACCTTATATTATTACACCATGGCTTTGTCAAATCGATAAAAACAGGGTTATTAAAAATTATATAGCAACCCTGAATATGATAGTATACACATGGCCAAATAACTTAGGTCTGTGCATCTCTACAACAAACACAACAAAAAACAAAAAAATTCCTCTGTAATTTGACAAACACAGAATGAAAAACAGTGAGCAAAACACGATCTGCTGCTTAGTTGAACAGATCTGTATTTATTTTAATACATATGTTGGCTTTTGCAGCTAACTTCGCTATTAAACGCGATGTCAAAATCGGATTTTCCAATTCCAAAATGTTGCCGCCGCATTATTTCGGGATGCTCCATACAAATTGTTGGGCAATAGACGTTTTGACAGCTAGAAAACGCTTGCCGCTCTTGTTTACTTGGGGGTCACACGATCAAGTTTTCATTCAATTTTTGTTTCAAGATTCAATCCTCTCTCATTTTTTTTACCAATACACTCACACTTTTGAAATTTGCTGAGAACTTGTTTTAAAATTTTCGTTTAATTGAGTGTTTCAAATTGCTTTCAAGAAAGCAGCTGATTGCCATTTTTATTATAAACTGTCGTTAGTTTTCATATACATACATACATAAGTACATATATTCTGCGGCCATAATTTTTTGTGTTCTACGTCACAGCTTTCAATTTTTGTGAATTTTGACAAGTAGTTTGTGCAAATTTCTTTAAAGAGAATTGAATAAAAACTTGAACGTCTGACTGCAGTGTTAGGTATGGCTGATAGGCACAGCTGCCAAACATGACGATTTGACGTCATATTAAGAGAGAATTTCATTTATAATGAATGAAGAAAATTATTTGTTGTGATGTTTGTAAAGTTTTTGGAAAGCTATTTTGCTTGTGCTTTGTAATTCACAAATTGTATTTGGGAGTTTATGTATGAGTAGATGAGTTTTGAACTTTACAAAAATAAATGGCAAAAATCTGCTGATGAGTTGGTATAGCAAACAACGAAATACTTTAAATGATGCTCACCCGCAACAAATAAATAAAATTTAAAAAAAAAATATATATATTTTTTCTTTATTATAATGTTTATTTAAGCAATAGGTCTTTTGATTTAATATATATATATTGCTGTTTATATTTATATTTATTTTCGATATTTCGCTAACAATTTGTTAGCATCCTTAGGAAAATTTTATAAATTCTTTTTTCAAAAAGTGGACTTATAACACTTTTAAATATAACGACTTATATCTGCATATATATATTTATAAAACAACACATACATATGACTTTTTTCTTTTCATAATTTTGAAAGAGTGAAAACAACAACTTTAAGTGTTTAATTGGAATTAGTTAACGATTTTTGCAACCCGTCCGCCTAATGAAGATTTCTTAAAGCGATAATGCATGTAATTCAAGCCCATATACATTTTGTCAGAAGTTTTACCCCATTAATCATTTAACAAAATGGCTTAACTTTGTCTGTGTTTTACAACTGATGAAGGTGGCGAATCATCCAAACCAATAAAATTAACAACTTCCGCTTAATTTAAGTTTTGCTCGTAAGTTTGATACTCATCCAAATTTTTTTTTGCTACTCAGGATTTTCCAAATAATTATGTCACACATTTTGGACAAAGATACAAAAAGTAACTCCTCATAAATCAGCCAGTTAAATGAATGTTAAAATGTTGCAAGCACTAAAGCTCCAACAATGTTTGTAAGAAAACAGTAGCAAATAAAGCTGAAACTAAATGAAAATGTTACAATTAACAGCTCAAACACAACCGTTAGTTTTAGCACTCGTAACTATGGTACTTGAGTTGTACATATACATATACTCGTACTTACATACATCCACATGTACATACATACATATCTGCATAATAAAAAATAATATATTTATAATCTTTATTAAAATTGTGTGAATACGTAAGAGATAAAATAGAAAATAATACCTACTTACATGTAAAAGTTCTCATATGTATGTATGTACCTACATACTTATTTAAATGTACGCGTATAAGCCATAGAAAGAATTCAGTAACTTTAACTTCCGTCGATCTTAAGCTGGCAGGCACTTAGTGCCAGAGTATCGAGGTACAATGCCAGCAAGTGCTTGTAGTTGCGTGCTGTGTCTCACATAATGTAAGTCGTAGTAAGTGGACATTGTATGTATGTATGTAAATCCATTTGCAAAAATAAACAATGTAGTTAATAAATACATACATTCATATAGTCATCTGCAATGCAAAAGGGCCTAAGAAACAAAATATTTTAACTTTAGTTTTTAAGTAAAGATGATACCATGCCTCAAGGCACTCTCTCGTCTTTACAAGTTCTTAGAGTTCGGTTTTTAAAAATAAGGACTTTAATAAAGAAATTCAATAGAGGATAACAACAAAAGATTTTGATGTACAAGTCAAAAAAGGCCTAACTGCATATCAGGCCCGATATTGTGTGGTTTTTGTATGACCCGCACTTAAGGGATGATCACTACTTATGCCATACATTTTGCCAGAATTTGGGGCACAACTGAGGAAAACGAACGAAGTAGATAAGATAGATGTTGAAAATTTAGAAGTTTTAATTCCTTTACAACTCTGCTATTCCACGTTTTGATAATTTTTAAAGTAGTGTTGCAGCGCCTATACTGTTAAAGGCAACAGTATTTTTATTTTATTTTTGCCTGTTTTTAGATCTTTTTTGAATTGTAAGTAGAATTTAAGAATTCAAACAGGAATATCCTTCACAATTAACAGAAATCAAATAACAAATCTTACTTTTGTCGCGAAACATACAGAAATTAAGTGTATTAACTTTTTTGTCTCTTCTGATAATTTGTAAAAAAAAAAAAAAAAAAAATGCTGATAGGACCTTTTGTATTTCAGATGGCGATTTAGAACCTTCTCACTTGCTTTTAATAGTTACAGTGTTTCAGAGAAAAAGAAAATCAAGTTTAACGTTCACACTTGGCAAATATTTAACAAAAAAAAAAAAAAAAAAAAAAAAAACAGAAATATAGAGAAATTATCATAGAAAAACCAGTCTTCGGAATCACATAGTTTTCGAGTTATGGACCGATCTATGAATTCTAACGCTGTAATCACTTTTGTGTAAAAACTTCAGATGCCCACAATTCGGAAAATACATACTTATATATTCTTGTTATTTAGTAAATTTTCTATCTCTTTATGTTATTTAATATTTTTTTATTTGGAGATGAGTCTGGAAACTAGATTTAAGCTGTTAATTGATACACAGAACAATCAGTCGAAATATTTAGAAACCGCTAAATATGGTCCGATTGTTCTAATTTTTTTCTATGCACTCTTCTTTTGTTGAACGAAACAGGCTCGGCCCTGTGGAGACATATACATTTGCAAATCCCACACAATCTTGATCCAGTCCAATGCTCATATTTGATGATATTTGTATACCCTCAATTTTCGGGTCCACTGATGTATGATTAACACAATATTTCTGTAGGTGCAGCGCTTAGAATTTTTTTTTTTTTTTTTTTTTTTATTAATTTCCATATCACAATACAAAGCCAAATAGGCCAAAAACTGTATTGCATAGCAATAATACACTGAGTAACTTATAAAGTAATTAAATATATGTTTATTAAGTTTATTATTATAAAGTTACCATCATAGTGTTTTGGCCCCCCAGCCGTCGAAAAACTAAATGTTCATTGATTGTAAAGTACGAAGAAAAATCAGAAGTAAAAAATATCAGATCCGGTGAATTGATGATCACTCATTTATATAGTCCAGCAAGATTCAATAGAAATAGTATAATTATGTAAGTTATGAAGAATTTAAATTAGAAACATATTGCATTAGTTTAAGTCGAAAAACGTTATTTGATTGTGAAAAAACACGCAATTCATGCGGCAGGCCATTCCAAGAGCGTGCTACGCGAACAGCAAAAGACCTTTCAAAAACAGAACAGTTTATCTTAGGAATGTTGATTTGCTTATTTCTGGAGGAACGAGAAAAAACAAATCTATTGCACAATGATAATGGAAACCCGCTCCTAATTATGCGATGGAACATGATTATATTACGAAACCTTGAAAATTGATTGAAATAGCACCCCAAAAATTTTTTTACATGCTCAGATATGTGTTCACGTCTCCGAATGTTAAAAATAAAACGAACTATAGTGTTAACAGTTCTCTCTAATAATTTGAAATTTGTCGAGGTAGCACCTGATACAACCTCAAAGCCATATAGGATATGGGACATAAGAAGAAGAAGAATTTTAACGAACAAAAAATAACCTCAAGAAAATAAATTCGGAAACAAAAATTTGTTAGAGCCTATTAAACAATTTGTTTGAAAGTACTTTCAGGTCTAACAAAAATATTTGATATATATGCATATTTTTTTTTTTAATATGTCGAACTAATTTTATGTTGCAATCTATAAACCAAATACTCGTATATGGTTAAGTCCAGTATGGCTGCGATAAATTTTATATAATTTTTTCTTTCATCAGAAATTTCATAAATTTTTTGAATAAACCTTCAAAATAATTTAATATATGCCGTCATCTGGCGTTTTTATATTCTGTGAATAAGAATTGTAATTTCCCATTAAAAATATTTGCAGTCTTGAGACAGAATCTTAAAATTTCTTTCCCGAAATATGAAATTTCTGATTTTTTTTTGTGCAAATTTATCAATTTGTGTCGATAATTTCTTTAGGCCTTATTCACTGGACGTTTAAATTTATAACGAAAGCAGCAGGACAAGTTTCTTGGCGAAACGTTAAGTGTAAACCGTATGGCAGCTGTGCTAAAGTAAAAACAACTTCTTATATCTTAGCTGTAGGATTTCATGTGTAAGATCTTCAATCATTGTAGAAAAAAAGTAGTAAATCATGTACATAGCTCCCATTGGAAGAAAATTATGTGCTCTAAAACGTGACAGGTGTGACACAGATTTTAAGACTCTAATTTTCAATTTCTATTTCGTTTAAATATTGATCTAATAAATTACTCTAATATTAGTCTAAAAAACCCTTTAGTATCTGTTCGAATTCGCATATTGCATACCGTATTTTTTAATCAGTAATATGTAGGAAATATTAACAAGTAGCGAAGCATTTCGTTGTGCTGTACATAAGTATTACGAACAATATAAAAAAAATTGTACGCATTTCAAATAGCGGCTATAATTGCAACTTGTTTATGGTCCTTCGAGCCAAATACTGTTTGCAGTCGTTACAGAATCTGCTACCGATTGTGATTAATAATCCTCGCATTTATACATCTTATATTATATGTATATTATCTTCTCGTTCTGAGAAAATCATGCGTTGAAAATTGCAGCTTCCAAGAATTTTTAACGACTACAGATATGTGTGTACATACATCTGTATATTTGACATACTATGCATACATTGGGTGCGTTCAGCAGACACAGTTTGCTACACAACTGTTGCTCAACAATCTGTTGAACGCTTTGATTACTGCGCGATGAGCGAACATGTTGAGTGAGTGCTCATTGTTTTAGGTAGCAAAGAAAAAGTACAATACATTTTATCAAATTACGATATTTCAGTTCAGTTTGACTTTTGAATCAAATTTCATAATATATTTTTAAATTTTAATTCATTTAAATTTACAAATAAATATTATGAAATCTTTTTACAAAATAAAATTCAATAATTTGAATTGAAAAGTCAAATTTTTGATATTTTTGACAAAAAAGTGAGCAGAGCGTTCAGAAAAATTAATCAAATCAAAAGCTGCTACATATAAACTGTTTAGTAGCAGGTTTTTCTGCTGAACGCGCCCAATGATACTGTAACTTACATACATATATATACAAATAACATCTCGTAACGTACACGCTTTTCATTATACACATCAAAATGACGCACAACTATTTTTGCTCTATGAATGTGCGTCATTAGAAATTCTTGGAAGCTGCAATTTTCAACACATGATTTATTTTTTGCATAATATTAAGCGCCATGGCCACGCATCAAATTCGCTTGACAAATAGCATGTACTTATGGGTTGGTAAATATTATATTGCTTAAGGGGCTGTGCACATATTACGTAACGCTGTTTTCAGAGATTTTGTACCTCGCTCTCCCACCCTTCGTAACACTTTTTACTAATTTTTCAGTGCGAAATTTCCAATCCGTAACAAATCTTTAACCCCCCCCCCCCCCCGCCCCAAGGAGCGTTACGTAATATGTGCACAGCCCCTAACACAGCAACGTGTCAAATTCATGCCGTCAAATTTCATTTGAAAGTTATTTTTGAAGGATAAGAACGTGTGATGTTTTTGGTAGCAAAATATTTTTTGCTTTCAAAATTTTCTTAATTTAATTTATTAATATTTATAATATCTATTACCTTATAATTTTATATGCGATTGACTTACAGAGGCTTTATATTAAATTATTGTGAAAATAATTAAATATATTTTGTAAATTTTAATTCAATAAATATAAAAATTTTCATAACATTTACATTTTTTCAACATTTGGTTTATTTTTAATTACTCTCTATAAAGCAGGCAAACCGCGATCAATAAAAAAAAATCAAAATCATATCATCCCTATTAGAAAACCTTTTATAATATTCAGTTTACAAGTATAATTTTTTTTTTTTTTTTAGAAAACTGTAAATGTATTTGATATTAGTTAAATATTTTTCTAGTTTTCACATAAAATTGTAAAATGTGGGGAAATTTTTATTAAATTTATTAGTTTTTTTAAACCCTGGTTCTAAATTTATAAAAATTATGGTGATTTCGAATAGATCAGTATTAAAAAAAAGTTCTCTAATTTTTATATTAAGATTTTATCATTCTATGAATAAAAAGAAACTTATGACAGTCACTGTATACTCATCATCATGCAGTCATTTATTGATGTGTATACACAAACATGTATACGTACATACTTATTATGCATAAGTACTCGTAGACTAGATACCTATTAAGTGAGATATGTGTTACATAAAGTTTATTGATGTACAACGTTTTACCGTAGCCAAGTATCTATGGGTGGTTATCGCATGCGACATATAAAAAATAAGAGAGAAAAAAAAAACCAGGAAACTTAAACTTAAATACAAGCATGAACTTTGATATCTTTAAAGACTTTTGGTCTTTTTTATAAAATAATAATATTGGCTTATAAAAGGATTTGGTATAGAAATTCATTTTATAAGCAGCCTTCATTAAATCATTAACATGTTACGTTGTCACAAATAATTATGATAACTAGGCTGACTTCCAAAACGTCAATTGCTTTGTGTTTGAACAAAGCATCACATTTCATAAGGCCGCAGTACAATAATTATACAATGTATGCCGCCGCCAAGTATTTTTAACGCAGTAAGAAAGAAAACACGGCATCGGTTTTATAGTTGTTGCTTTGTATTGGAACTTTGCATATGTATGTGATTTAAATACAGTAGCAATACTGTATACAAACTTTGTATACGAACGTTTTGGAAGTCAGCCCTACTTTTGCTTAAGAAAGAGTCATAGCATGCATCCATACAACATATTTTTACTAAAAATTTAAAATATTAAATTAATATTGAAAAAATTAATAATTCATTGAATTTACTTAGTATGCAAAATTTTTAATATTCGACTTCTGCAAATACAGTTTTCATAACTATTCATCATACACTGACTGTTGTGCCCTGTGGCATTTACAAAAAATATCAACAAAATTCCATCAAATATTTTAACAATTTTTTCTCAGAAATTTCATAATTTCATATTCACCCCTATCGTGAATAAATTTCCACGTGAAATTTTTTCACTTTTCACGTATTTGCAATCGTGAACAACTCGCATGAACAAATTTTATTCAGTCCAGAATAACAACGTGAAAAATGTTCACTGAAAAAAATTCCCCTTATCGTGAATAAATATTTCTCTCGGAATTTTTTCACTTCTCACATTGATATTTTCACTTTATTTTTGATGGGGAATAGAACAGAAATTATATGTATTTCTTCTTATAAATTCGAATATTAAAGCTTAAAAAGTTTATTTTTTGAAAATATCTGATAATAAGGCACAAACTGATGTATTTCTCAACAAAATGCAAAAAAACAGGTCGATTGCCTGCAGATTTGTGAAACTTTAATTTGTTGGCATTTATTCGTTTTTTTGGCTTTCCAAAAAGTAGCCGAATTATTTTACCACATAAAAGTTAGAATGCAATAAACAAACGGAGCAACCAAACTAAAGCTCCAAAACTGAATATTTAACTTTGATTTTTGAAGTTTTCTTTAAAATAAATATGTCCGTGTATATTTTTGAACAAAAAGTTGTATGATTTTTTATTTTTTTAATCTTCTTCCCTTTTATACATTCAATAACAACTGATAGTGGGAATAATTTTTCACGGGAGATTCACGATAACATTTTTCCCTTCGAGTGGAATTAAAATTTCACGTGAACAAAAATTTCACTTCTTATTCACGATAGGGGTGATTATTTAATATGCGAATACTAAAATTGCAGCATTCAAGGACCACGTAGAACATGTTATATTCAATTGAAAAGTAATAAACGCATGATACCAATTGAAATTATGCATGAATTTAAATAATTCTGTTAAAAGTTAAAATTAAATTTTCGAAAAAATCTAAAGAAAATAAAAATTTTTCTGATAAAATTTTGCATGTGCCAACAGAAAATTCAATTAATTTTGTAATTTATATTGAAGGTATTTTTTTATGAAGCTTAAAAAAAGTTTACATACAACTCGTTACCTTAATATGGAAAGGACCTAACTCATTTCTTTTAAAATCACGTTTTTTTTTTTTGCTTATTTTGATAACTTTGCATGGTTAGCTATCGAAATATGATAAATACGTGATTTAAAAAATTAACAAGATAGGACCTTTATATATTAAGTTAACGATATATAGTGCGAATTTCGGTGTTTTTAACGATTGCATTTTAAAACAATTATTTTAGGGGGTATGTGCCACAGTATTAGAAATATTTTAATTTTTTGATCTCTGAGACATATGGGAGTTTTGCCCCTTTCTAAAAAAACGATCAAGTTACGACTAAGCAAACCTAGATATCAAATGTTTTTGCAGTAAAAATTTTAAATTTTTTAAATAGAAAAATATTTTTTCGATGTACATACAATATATAATCAAGTTCCAAGAAACATGCCTCAATGAAAAATATTACAAACCTTAAAAGTTTGAAATGTCCCCAAAAAAATTTATATAAAAAATAAAAATATGAAATTTAAAAATATTTTTTTTTATTTAAAGTCCTACTTTGAGGTTATTTAGTCTTTTCCTTTAAATTTTAATTTGGGGCCATTTTTTTTTTCGTATTAATCCTAAAATTGTTCATGCATATCGAAATACTGCACTGCTTACTAAAGAGTCCTTGCAAATTAAGTACTTAATAAAAGGCTGGAAGTCCTTAGCAAAAAGTACCAACATTCGTGCGGTGCTTAGAACCATTTTTTATAATTCCGTTTGTAACCATTTTTCGTTTTGGAGCCACTTGTCCTAATTGTAAACAGCAATACAAACTTTGAGGGCATTTTTCGCTACTTTAAGAACATTTTTCCTTTTTTAATTTTGAATTTTCGAGCCATTTTTTGTTTTTAGAATTGTGGGTAATAAAAGTAAAATATATTAAAATGTTTTATGCGTATCTAAAAGCTTTAGTGCTTACTATAGTTACAGTCCTTTCATATTAAGTACTTAAAATATGGCTGGAAGTCGTAAATAAATAATGCCAATATTCCTGGCTTAAGACCATTTTTCTTTTTTCAGTTTGGAGCCATTTTTCTCCATTTGATATAAAAAAAGACCTCGAAGTTTTGCATTGAAAACAGCAATACAAACTTTGAGGGCATTTTTCGCTACTTTAAGAACATTTTTCCTTTTTTAATTTTGAATTTTCGGGCTATTTTTCCTTTATTTTTTATTTTTAATTTTGTGGCCATTTTTCCAATTTTTAGGAGCCTAACTATTACATCGCTATTACAACTATTATCGCCTTATTACATTTTTACAATTATAGATCCCAATTTTTTTTTAGAAAGGAGTCAAATTGGTCGGAAAGATATTATAGTATGCCATAGTACGTAATAGCACCACAAACCATAACGCCGCCTTCTCGGCGGTTCAAAATCGGCTTTCTTTACGCAGATCATGGAAATAATAGTTGTAACCATCAGGCCCATCCAAATTTAACCTCTTCTCATCCGTAAATACAACAGTTCTTCAGCAATTTACATGACCTCTTTGCTGCACATCCCATACCATGTAGTCTCTTGCGAATTGAAGCTGCTTTTCCTTACGAGGAGCATTAAGTGGCGGATTTTTTTGTAATTTCAGGTATTTAAGATACTCACAGCTCTTAATTACTCTCATTTTCACTCCAGCTTGAGCTCTTATTTTTGACAAGGATAAGGCAGAATTAGAAGCAATTCTGATGATTTTTCTTTTCTCATACGTAGATAATGACAATGAAACCATTCCTTTAAATTTTTTCCATACTCCTCGGGGTCCTTGATGTAACTGTCGACAAATGTTGGGATTCGTCCAATTTTTTTTAGCTACTGCGCGGTTAGAACGGTAAACATCGATTTTAGTTTTTTCCGATAGATTTAAAATTTTTTGTTTGTCCATTTTGACTCGTAAAATGGTTAAATTGTAATAAACAAACGCTGCCTATAAAAAATCATCGCTTACTTTAAAAATAGGAAAAGATTATTTATTCAAGTGAACCAGACAAAATAGCACATTTTTGGACTTGTTTTGATAAATTGCTTTAAAAAAGTTCTTTAGTAAAGAACCCACTATTGTCATGATTTTCTTTTATATCTGAAGATGTACAGCTTCCATTTCCATTTGAAAAATCTGCAATCGGTTAAAAATTGCAAAAGATACAGGCTACTGAATATGGAATTTTTAGTGCCTTTAAATAAGTGAACCGGAGTGTATCTAAATATTTTTTCAATTGAGTATATATCGCTACAATGCAAACTGTTTTTAATTATATACTCTTGTAAATACTCTTGCAGAGGACTACCTCGTTCCCAAATCTCCAAAAAAAAAAAAAAAAAAAAAAAAAAAAAAAATTGCGCCCACGTTGACTCAAAAAAAAAGTTAATTAATTTTCATTTCTAGTTTGTTAATATTTTCCAGTCTAAAGTTCGTAAATGTGTATAATCAGAGAAATATTAGGTAGACATTGTTAATATGTTTCGAGCAACAAGGAAAAATTTTTTAACATCACTGGCTGAATAGAACAAACGTTGTTTTTCGGTAAAAGCCACTAATCCTCGTCAGTATTCATGTGCAAATGCTTTCACAATTACAAATGCAAATAGAATACGCGACTTATTTTTACTGGATTATTAATTTTCATTTCATTCGCCATGTTTTCTATATGGCAACAGGACAATGCTAATCCTTTAACAGAGATCTGTTAAATTATATTGTTTGTGTCGAGGGTTTTATGTTTTCAATTTTAACATCTCTCATATCTATAATCGATATTAATTTAAGACTTAACTAAACTACAATGTAACAAAATCTGTAAGTGATAGAAAAATTCTAAGGACACAGAATGTTTTAAAGCATAAAAAAACGGAAACTTCATTGCAAGCATGTGTTATATGACTTGATGTTTTTCGATTAATCGTGAAAACATTATTCCAGTTAATACTCCCTCCAGTGAGAAAACACCTCAACAGACTTGGCATTGAGAGAAATAGCCTGTGTAGATTCTGTGATTATGAGGATTAAACTCCAAAGCATGTTCTGAAGGACTGTGAATCGTTGTGCCACAGAAGACATAGCCAATTGGGCAAGCACCTATTGGAGGACTAGAACCACTGGCAATCTTGAGATTCCTCAGGAAAGTAGGTCTGGCTGAGGTGCTATAGCACCTGGCAGGGGATACAATAGATCTTCATGGTCGCAGTGTCCTGTTTTCCCGAGAACCAATCAATCAATCAATCACTCCCTCCAGTTACTAACTTTTTCAAACTGAAAAGAAAACTTTAATATTCAAGCCTTCGGTGGTATAAAATGAAAGTGTTTTCGTTTAATCTATTTTAAAGGGTTGAACGTTTGTTTTCAAAACTCACAACATTTGAAATGCTTAAAGTGTTTTGGTATGAAAAGACACGTACTCTTTATTAAGAGTCTTCATGAATGACGTCAATAGTGAAATTGTCATGCCTCAACAATTAACGTGTCATCGATATGTTGTTATGCGTTGCGTCAAATACAACACAACACAACTCAACACAATAAAACTTTTATAAATATTTAAAAATAAAAACTACTACAAACAATAAATATTATTTAATCACCAAAGAAAAATAAAAACTCTTACCTTTTTCTTTTATATTTGTCTTTTATTACATTAGGGTGGCATTATTAATTCTGTAGTGGCTTTTTATTTTTAATTTTTTCTACTTTAAAAGTAAATCAATTTATGTAAGTGCTGCAAGAGTATTTAAAATGTTTACGCTTTCAAAATTTTTGTGTGTCAACCAAATAATCTGAGTTTCTTTTGTACAAGAAAACTAAATTTCAAATATACGCAGACATGATCGCAAAAGGGAAGTAGACACTTTTAATAGTCAGTCGAATCTCAACTTTAACTTGATGCTGTTTTTCTCAGAAAATTAATATTGATTTTTTAACTTTTTTTTTTCTTTATTTTAAAGTTTTTTGTTGACGTTTTGCTTGTGAAATTGTGCTGAGCAAACTTTTTTTCCTCTTTTTTTTTCAAATCTGTATGCATTTTATTACAAATTCATTTTATTTACAATATATTCTTTTTTATATAAATTTTACAACTCAAGTACGTTGTGATGCCTCAGAGTTAGTCTAAAGTACTTTAGTGCCTTTATTTGCAATTGTTTCTCGTGTTAATTTAATTTTTAAAAAATGTTTCCATAAATATGTCTGTCGGTATGTACTCGTATGTATATTTGAGCGCTAATAAATATTTTGTAACATAGTGTGAAATAATTTGATTGATTGTCTTTCTTACAAAGAAAACTTCAAATTCTCTGTCTCATAAGCATACACACGTAATCATAGAGATTTTAAAAGTGTTGTGAATTTTATTCTCAAGGGCTCATTAACAAGTGTTTAATAATACAAACTGTAAACTTCTGATGATATTAATTGTCTGTAGTATATAGTAGCTTATAGTTATTGAATAATTTTACAGAAAAATAGTTTTCTTATCCAGCTAATAATAACCTTACATTCATAATATTATTGTAAGCTTTAAAAAACAACGAAATAATAGAACTTGTTTTGTATTATAAATTAGTTAGATTTCAAAATGATATAATTAACTCTTACTTTGTTTTAACGATTCTTTCATATTTTTCGGGGATTTGAAAGAATGATGTTATTGGTCTGTGCAATTAAATGAATGAAATGATTGAAAGAAACTGATAACGCCATGGATTACAATTTATAAAATATTTCACTTCTCATACCTGTATTAGCACTCTGGCTCGGCTCTACATATACTTCTTCTTTTTAAAACACTTCGTTAAAACTCTTTAATATTCGAAAAAAAAACCAATAAGACTAAAAACTTAAACAAATAATACTAAGTTCTGGTATGCGTCAAGAACACTCAAAATACTTTAGTGAACGCAAGTCCATTGCAATCATATTTGTTAAATTGTTATCTAAACTAAGTGTATAGCAAGTGTTATTGTAGTAAACATTTTCATATGACAAATTTTTAAATCCGTATTTAAAAATGTTTAGCTTGTATCACATAAATAAGCTTATAATAAGCCTGCTTATGAAAAGCTTTTATTCCCTTTCGAATTTCTTTAAGATAACACAAGGGAACAAAATCGAAAAAAATTTTAAGGCTTTAATAACCACTATATAGATTTGGTGCATCATGGATACCCAAGTACAAAAATGGTAAAATTTTTCAATTCTATATCGTCGGCTGTTATACAAAAGGGCCTAACTACCAAAAAAATTTAGTTTTTAATTAATAATGATATATTGCTTTAAAACACATGTCTTATCAAATTTTAAAAGATCTATTATGTTTTTTTTTTTTAACAACAGGTCAACAGCAAAAACGGGCATGAATAACCCTACTATATAGATTTGATGCATCATGGATACCCAAGTACAAAAATGGTAAAATTTTTCAATTCTATATCGTCGCCTGTTATGCAAAAGGGCCTAACTACCAAAAAAATTTAGTTTTTAATTAATAATGATATATTGCTTTAAAACACATGTCTTATCAAATTTTAAAAGATCTATTATGTTTTTTTTTTTTTAACAACAGGTCAACAGCAAAAACGGGCATGAATCACCCTACTATATAGATTTGATGCATCATGGATACCCAAGTACAAAAATGGTAAAATTTTTCAATTCTATGGATAAGTTTTTTTGTTTTTTAATTTTTTTCTAAAATTTGGGATTTTTGAAGGAGCTGATTTACCAATTTTATCATAAATATGGAACGACTTCTTCAATTTTGTCACAAAAAATACTTAAACATTTGAAATGAAATTGCTTTTAAGCCATGCTAATTTATTTTTTTTTAAATTCAACGGTTTCGGAATTATTTAGACTGCAATGATTAAAAAAAATTTTTTTTTATGCAAAATTGGTAAATTTTTATTCTTAAAAAATATATGAAAAATCAAAAATGGCAAAAACTTCATATTTTTATACCATGATTAGAAAGGTATGTATAATCCAATTAAAATAAACTTTACTTCATGAAAATCGATGCATAAATGTTGATTTTATTCAGAATACAGTGAAATTAACCGATTTTAAGATATGAATGACTACGTTGCAATAAATTAGGGAAGTAACGATACGCCATTTCGCCGATCCGATACTGATACTCAAAAATAAATATCGCCGATACCGATTCCGATACCGATACGCATATTGAAATTGAGCTCAAGTAAAAATTAACAAAACTCAAGTAGAGTAGTTCTTCTATTATACAAAATAACAGAGAGCCATTCAAATCATCAAAATTTTCAATACATTTCAGTTTCTCAACTTCAAATTTTCAAACAACAAAACGTCTGCAATATTTATGATTTTACAAAATAAACGTTGGCATTCAGTTTAGATTGGCTCAAGATTTAAAATTGATATTAATAAGATTTAAAAGACAACGAATTGAATTTGAGATCATGTTAAAATTAAATTAAAATTATAAAAACAAGATTGGAAAAGATTTAATATTTAAGATTGATATTAATAAGATTTTTTTTTTAAAAAACAAAGTGTTCTCAAATTTTGCGGCGATAGACGATTTCTCAAATCCGTTTGAAGCAGAGCTGCAGTGGAAAATAGTCTCTCAGATGTGACAGAACTCATTTGAAAACTTAAGTATTTCTGCGCCATTTTCTTTAAGTTTGGGTAGGATATGTCATTGCGCCAGTAAACAAGATGGTCTGCATCTCTAGGAATATTAGGAGATCTAAGGTATCTCGCGACTTCTTCGTTAGCAGAACCACAGCTTAGGATGGATAGAGGCTCATCCTCCTCGGATTCTCTTATAATTTTTTCACATACGCTCCAAAGGCGATTACTTCTCGTAGACTTATCAGAACTTTTGCGAGGTGTAGAGAGGACTGTGTCTTCAACACTTTCGGAATGTAGAGTCATGTTAAGCAGCTCAATAAGATGTTTTTTCGATAGGATTGAAGTCGATTGTCTTTGAAATATTCGAGCTTTGTATCGATTGTCAAGAATTGTAGATAAATAAGAGGTTTCATTATTCTCTTAACCCTGAAATCTTTCATTCAGAGCTCATGCTAAGTTAGTCGCAAATTTTTGGGACTCCGAACTACTCTCCATCGCCGTTAATTCATGTATTATGTTTTCTAATAATGTTCGAAGACTGTTTACTAGCGGAATAGCGTCAGACAATGTAGCAGTTGCTTTGCTTATGGATTTTGTAGCCTCTAAATTTGTACATGTTGACATAGGGCCTGAGATGTCAGTTGTTATATTAAGTTGTAATTGTTATACAACACATACAAGCTTTAGCATTGAGAGAACATTTCATTACTATGGTGCAAAGCAAAATAGAAGAAACAATTTCAATATGTATTCTGTTTTGATTTTATGTTCTGCTTTTAATATGGTATTTCTCATAGTTGTCATGCAAAAAAAAAAACAGTTGAAATTTAAATATTTTGTTCAAAAAACTCTAAAGAAAAATATAAGAAGTATCGGCGTATCGACAGTAAAATATCGCTGATATCGATATATCGGAAAACCAGAAGTATCGCCGATATATCAGTATCGGTATCGGTATCGGTTGCATCCCTACAATAAATGCTCGAAATGTACTCCACCACGTATTAGTTATATTATATTATTATACATTCAGAACTAATACGTAGTGGAGTACATATCGAGCATTTATTGCAACGTAGTCATATCTAAAAATCGGTTAATTTCAAGTTTTTTAGTATGTTTTGTGACAATATTGTACAAGTCGTTCCATAGTTATGATAAAATTGTTAAATCAGCCCCTTCGAAAATCCCAAAATTTAAAAACAATTAAAAAAATAAAAACTTATCCATAGAATTGAAAAATTTTACCATTTTTGTACTTAGGTATCCATGATGCATCAAATATATATAGTAGGGTTATTCAAGCCCGTTTTTGCTGTTGACCTGTGTAATCGTTGTTAAAAAAAAAACGTAATAGATCTTTTAAAATTTGATAAGACATGTGTTTTAATGCAATATATCATTATTAATTAAAAACTAAATTTTTTTGGTAGTTAGGCCCTTTTGCATAACAGGCGACGATATATATATTTTTTATAATCTTCTCCAAAAATTGTAATTTGCACAATATTTATATAATACCCCTAAAGTATGTGTATATTCTGGAATCTTATAGATAGGGAAGTTGAATGAGCCATGTCTGTCTGTCTGTCTGTCTGTCTGTCCGCCAGTCTGTAAGTGAAATCGTTTTTCCTAAGCCATCAGTATAGTTGGAGACTTGGGTTTTAAACTGATGTACAAAGATTTGTCTTAAGACGATTCCTTTTGAAAACCAACAAAAATAATATATCCCTTCTCATATTTGAGTATATATGCACATGTATGCATGCATATTGTCCCGTAATAAATCATAAATAATTAGGGTTCGAGTTCAAGACATTGCAGCATTGCTACTGATGCTTGTTAATGTGTTGTGTATACATATTTACTTAATAATAACATCTTCCTTTTTTCGTTTAAAACCCCTTTTTTGGAAAATTTTGTTTATGAAATAAAAAATGGGAAAAATATCAAATATTATAATTTTAGTAAAGTGCACTACTTCACGTTAAATATATATATTGTGATATATTTGGATCGCGATATATTGCAATGATTGATGGATCGCGATCGGGTATGTTACTTGTTCAATATTTATCGTGTCAGTATTTACATAATTTTGAACGGTTCGGGTCCGCTTTTTTTTTATATTATAAACTGTCGCCAGAAACCCGAAAGAAAGTATGTTTAACTAACTTATTGCGAACTGATATCACGTAGTATGCTACACGTTCAATATTTATTGCGTGATGCTTTATCTTCTTTTCAGAGAGTTGCATATCGATCGTTAACTTTTCATTGGAAATACAACTTAAGAGTACCAAAAAAAAAAAAAAAATAAACCAGGTACCCACTACCCAACACTTTTTTAGCACTATACTGCATACTAGTGATGTTACGCATATCAATTTTTAGTATTCGCGAATACAAATGCCAATATTTGAAACAATATTCGCCAAATACGAATACGAATATTACTTTTAAGCTTTAGAGCCACTTAATGTTTCAAATTTAATTGGAAACAATCCCCCTTTGCGTCACACTACTTTAGGTATTTAACATTATTATGGACATAGAGATGCCGAATTTGATGAGCACTACCGAACATTTTTAAATTATTTTACATACATACATTTTTTGAAATTTCGTTTTTCTTACTGTGCTTGCGCTTTTAATTAGTATTTCAGTGTTGTTTGGCAGAACATATTTTCGCACATTTCTCGGTGGACTTTCACATTTTAAATTTCATTTCTTCAATTTTTTAAGTCCAACATTCCCCTACTAAGAATTGATTACTAACTTAACATGATATGAATTAACATATAAGACTTTAACTTTTAACTGATAGTTACGAAATTTAGTTTTAGTTTGTTTTTTAAGAAGATTGTAATATTATCTTGTGTCATAGATAAAGGGCTTTCTTTCATTAAATATAAATTAATATATTTTTGTACATTTTATGTACTTTCTCAAACTTTTTGTATGATTTTCTTTGGGAAAATGTATGTGCAAATTATTCGAGAAATATTCGCTTGAATTTGGCGAATACGAATATCTTGAAATAGGCGAATAGTCGACTAATCGATTACGAATACGAGTACTCGTAACATCACTACTGCATACACTAAAGTATACATTACCTCAGCTATTTAATCATTTCGGATTACAGCTTGATCGAGAATAAATAAAAACAAATAAAATCGTTTGTACTAAATGTTAATAATTTTATTTAATTAAATTTTTAAATGCTTTTTTTAATACATATAATAAATATTAATTGAATTTTATTGGGGTTACAACTAAGAAAGTTCTATTTTTAGGGAAACAAAATAATTAAAATTAGGGTGGAGATAAAGAAGGTTCCTAATTGAGTAACAGAGTAAATCGATATACTTCGGTCGATATTGAGTTTTCAAAGCAAAACTCAAGCGGTTACTTTTTTTTTACTGCAAGAGAAGTTTTATTCTATATCGATTTCTTTTATTTGCAGACAGACCGACTTACGAGCGTAGGTATACTTAATAAAATTATTATTAATTTTTGCTGAAGTTTAAGAAAAAAAAAAATGCTGATGATGAGCAATTTATTCGGCTACTTTTAGTGCTTGTATTTTATATATCTAAAGTTTAAGGTTTAGTTTTCAGTGAATTTTTTTACATCCCACAGAGAAATTTGATTTAAGACAAATTTAGGACGATTGTGTGTCCCTGATCTGATACATGTAAATATGCCTTGTACAAATCAAAGAAAATTTACTTATAATCTTTTTTTGGACATTGCCAATATTAATAAAAAATTTTGTAAAACTTTCTTACTATTCCGCTTTGGTTGTAAATAGGAAATTATAAAAATTAAAAATGCAAATAGAAAACTAATTATTCCCCCACCTAATAATAAATAATATTATTTCAATCTTAATTAGCAATTAATGTCTACGTACGAGTGAGTATGTATGTATATTTTATAAAAACGGTTTACCAATATTGTTTTTATTATAATTATGTTGGGCATAATAATATAAATCTTTGATAGAATTACCCAAAGTATTGCCAGCTGTTTGCCCATCACGATACGATTTATGCGGAAGTTCGTGTTTTATATTTACGGGAATATATTTTTGCTGCTGCTGATGCTGCACTGTATTTGCTGGAGCAATAGCCGCCACATATTGATTATCACTATCCGACCACGATTGATCATTCCATAGTGAAAAACTTCCTGAAGCAGAACGATATGGTTTTCCATTGGCTGATGATGATGTTGGAAGATAAATAAATTCAAAACGATCTTTAGTATCGTAGACATGTTCAGAGAAAATCCATTTTAATGCAACAAATGCCGTGGTAATAAAAGCAATTTTACTCATAACTACTGCCGAAACCGAGATGGCTGTTAACATTTTCAGTAATAGGGGTACCAAAACAATTTTCGCCACAAAAACCCCCATGAAAAGGGGATACATAAATTTGGTGAGTTTCTTGTATTTGTGAGATTTGCCGCGGCCTAAAAATACATTAATTTGTGAATGTTATTTAATATATTTTTGAGTACCAGCACTCAAGGGATGCCCTGCTTATGTCATTGTATGGTGCTAGAACTAGGGAAAAAAGTATAGGGTAGAGAGAAGATAGATGGTGAAAATGTAGAAAAAGGCATATATATTTTATACAACTTCGCTATTGCACGTTTTAGGTGATATTAGAGCACCTCTGCTGTTAAGTAGACGCATTAAATTTTAACGTTAAATGTATTTTAATAAAATTTTGTCATTCAATTAATGTCGAATTTCGCAGAATTTCCGAAAACAAAAACACAAACCGGCTTTCCGTAACAGTGGCTTTCATGGAACGAGACAGAATAGGTCTTTCGATACGTAAATAATACACATGATAAAATATATTATGATCGAATTATATGGTTGTAGTCAAATCATATAATTTGAATTTAATTAACTCAAACTAATTTGCGTTCTAATTTAAAGTTCTTATGCCACCTGAATTCGTCAACTTTATATTTATACACAATAGAATATGCTTCGTAGTTCGAATTTAAGATCATGCTAATTCTCGTAGTCAAGTTTCGCATTATTTTCTTGTTCAAGAGATCTAGCTGCTGCCTAGAAATAAGTTATAAGCACGATACACATCAGACATCAGCAACAAGTGGTAAATTTTCGGGCACACTTAATTATCCACATTGATTTTTATGATCTAATCGTTTTTGTTCACATGTAAAAAACACTTGTTTAGGCAACGGTTCGTTTCAAACATTCAGTTTTATTCACTTGTTGTTTGGTGAATTTTCTGACTGTGTCGTTAAGAGTATGAAACTCATTTTGAATCGAAGCCAACGTGTTGTTAGCGGAACAAATGTTTTATTCAGTTGCTAAAGTAATTTTATACTCGTATTTGAATAAATAATTTTTATTTATATTTTTGACACAGCTTGAAACATGCACACATACATACGTGTCTGTCATGAGTTTCACATCCGTGTGAAAGTGAATCTTTTCCGAATATTTTGGTGTCCTGGCATACACTTCCGAACAATTTTTTCGTTTTACTGTCGACTGCACTAAGCTGTGTGAAAGCACATAGAATCTCATTTATTACACAAAAAATTTTAATGATTTAATTTCAAAAAAATCTTTTTCGAACTTAAGTTTGATATCTTATCTGCCTAATTCGGAAATAAAAACCAATATATGTTTGATAATAACACATGGAAAAGGAGATTAAAAAAAATCCCACATTAGCCACCAATCGAGCAAAAATATTCGGAAGTATGCCGGACAACAAATATTCTATTTTGTGATTCGGAAATTTTCATTCTAATTGAAAACGTTCGGAACTCATGACAGACACGATATTTATACTTTTGACTTCCGAAATGAAATTTTTTGCCAACAAAATACATAGAGTTGGTGTTTTTTGTATTTCTGCATATGCCATATATTCACTGTATCATGCAATCAAATCATGCACGTTCGCATCAAATGATCGAAATGATTTACACTTGTTGTTGATTTTTCTGCTTGTGCATAAAAAGCGAACGAGTATAAGAAATAAATAACAATTGTTTGTGTATACAGAAAAAAATTTTTTCACCAATTAACTCTTTACTTAAAAGTATAAAAAAATTTGATTAAATATTTAATTTCTTTAATTAAATTTTTAATTGTAATAAATAATTTTAGTATAAAAATTTAATTGATACTATTAATTTGTTTACTGGTGCAGTAAAGAGTTAATTGGTGAAAAATTTTTTTCTGTGTAGTTCTTAAAATTCAACGTTAGGGAATAAGTAGGCTCGATCATACTTGTTGCAGCTCACTGATACACATTAGCATGGACCACGGTGGCATGTCGATTTCACGAAAACAACGTTATTGTATTCTCCTGTGTTAATTGAACTATAAATTTATTATTAATTTTTTTTTCTTGTCCTTTAGAGTATGAATGATATGTAATTCTTTCTGATTAAAAACGTGAAACTAGACCTATTGAATCACATGGGGCAGGCAGTATTAGCATTATAAATTTATTGATTTGGAAATTTGGGTATATGAAATAGTCTTTTTGCTGATCAAGGATTTTATACCTCGCTTGTGTACGGCTAGAATTGTGATATTTCTGTGCTCCGCTTTACCTTTCTTTGAATTTCTTAACAGAACACTTCCTTGCCAACTGCATCAGAAATAAACAAGTTTTAAACATATTTTAGGAGACGTTGTTTAATAAAGTATAATAGATTCTTTGATGCAAAGACAGTGTTTTTTCACCACAACCATAATTAAGTTATTCCAGCCATGTTGCAACTATATCCTGCCACTGTATGTGTTATATGAAATAGTTTTTTCCACGCAATGTGAAATTAGTGATGTACTGAATTTATAGGGAGATTGATAATAAATCAGAAAATTTATACGTCAGTACAAATATTAAATTGCAAAAAATTTGAAGCAGGGATTGAGGGATGATAATGCGAGCTTAGTAGTTCATAGATTTCAGCTTCGATTCCGGCCAAGACCGTGAGTGTTTTTCATAGACAAACAAAATGCTTCTCACTTTTTGTTTTGTTATAAAACATAATTTATTTTTCATGATAAAATAAAAATCAGGTCTAGTGATATGCAGCAGATAACAAATTGAAGGGATATTGCTGATGCAAAATTCAGCAAAACTGGATTTAAATAAATTTTTTCTCACGTAAAAAAAATTAACACATTTCATATGTGACTTCATTCTAACCTCTTTGGATATCCTGCAATACTTGCTCCAGGAGCAATAAATCCTGATCTTCTTCTATGTTCGGCCATAAACTTATGCTTTGTCGAGATAATTTTTCATATTTTGTTTGTTTTGATTCTACATTTTTCATGCTTTTATCGGCACCGGAACTCACAACTTTCATTTCATTTTGATCCTGCGTAGTTTCATTCGCCTTCGTTAAAGTAGTGATTAGTAATATTAAAGAAAACACTTTAAAAATATTTACAATTTTCATTATTATGTTTGAAAAATTATCTATATGCCGTAAGTGATCTTAACATTTTCATAACTCGATCAGAACTAAAATGTTTTGCGAAGTAATCTTTTAAGAAATCTGGATTTTTTTTTAAAGAATTTTCTAATAATTTATGCAAAAATATCCTTTACGTTTGGCTGCACATGGTTGCATTTGCTGAACGATCAGGGCAATTATTGTTGTAGAGAATCAAGTCAATTGATGTAACAAAAAGAATCTACTTGTTTAATTTCATCCATCTTTTTGTTTGAGTACAATTTTCTATTTAAATGTTTTTTTGTTTTTTATTTTGGGATAAATGTTTTTAAATTTTCTTTTGAACATTAAATTGTTTCTTTTATTTAGAACAACAAATTCGTGTGGCATTTTGTAGTAAGTGAAGCTTGTAACAAAGTTTTAAGTATTTTATTTATTTATTTTTTTCTGTTCAATTGAACAACAACTTTTGCGATTAATGAAAGTTGAAATAGTTTTAAAGTAAATGTGAAATAACTTAACATAACATTTACTGTGAGTAGTGCTGCAGTTAAAGAAATGAAAGAGAAAATTACAAAATTAGATATAAATAAAGAGTTGGCCAAAATTTACGAATATTTTAAATCGTGTTTGATACGGAGGTGTAAAATCTTCATGCGCACTTTATAAAGTCTAGTAAATACCTCGCACTGGATTTGTTATTATAATATTAGATGTCATAATATTATTAACCCATCCTCAATCATTAATGCTAACAAAATACACACGATTTATTATGTCATGACGGATCTCATATAAAAAAAATTTTAAAAATATTTTTATATAAAAATTAATAATTGTCTGTTTGAATGATTGACTGTATGTTTGAAAGTGATGAACTCGTCAACTGGTGATCTAATCGGTGTGAAATTGTTGCCATATATTTGCTATTTAAAGTAGTTATATTTTTCATATCGTAACTTGGGCGTGGCACTTTCCATTTAGGGAAACTCTTCTTATAAAACAAAAAGTTAAAATGATGAGCCCTTGGACCACTGTATATTGGTTTAATAAAAAAGTATGAAAAAGTCAACAAGTGGCTGTGGCACCTTCCGCATAATAATTTTAATATATTTTCGGAACTAACTACGTAAATGACATGAGATTTTGAAGTACTTACTCGGTTGATTTAGTTTATTATCCTAGAAAATAAATAATATTGGTCATTGCTGGGCGTGGCACCCCCCCACCCCCCCCTCCCATGAAGCAATAATGTTGATATATCCCTGAGAATTAATAAAGTAAATGACCAGACTAAGACTTGAAGTTTGGTGCGCGCTGCCCATTGTGTGTTTGTTTTAGGAAAAACTCTCAAGTGGGCGTGGCAACTCTCATATAGTAATTTTGGTATATTTTGGGAACTAACGTATAAAATTACCTGATATTTTTTAGAATATCAGACGTTGAACTAAAATTTTTTTTTTAAATTATAAACTATAAGTGGGCGTGGCACTAATCATATAGAGTAAGTTGATGTTTTTTGGCCGTATTTTTTTTTTTTTTTTATTAGTTTCAACGGAAAATTATGAGGTAGTGGACAAGTAGGTGTAGCATCTGACACATAATAGTGTGAGTATATCTTGGATACTTATAAACTAATTGATCTCAGAGTTTTTACGAGTTAATCCGTTTATTTGGTGCACTATTCCAAAAAATAAAATTGGAATAATATAAGTGGGCGTTACACCTTCCGTTGCCAACGAAAAATAATAAACTTGAAACCTTAAATTTTGTGTAATGCTTCCCAAAAAAGGGTGCACGAATTGGACACATGAGTCTTGCGCCTCCCAAAGACATTGGAGGACATTGTTCAATAACTTTAAATAGAAGAAAAATAGTAAAAATAAATTACATACATCTAAAAGGTTTTATTCTCCTTCTCATCACAAAAAGTTGTATGGCGAAGCGAAGCAATCCGGGTTTTAGCTAGTATGAATATAAACTTAAACTTGTATTTAGAAAAATTCAAACAGATAAGCTCCTTAAGCAAAAACGAAACTTGTTGCATGCTAACCAAAATCCAAAGAAAAAAAAATAAATAAAACTGTCTGCACATTAAAAGTGATAACGAATGAAGCACGTGTTTACGAAAATTCCACAAAATGTCTATTATTGAATAATTTAACAAATTAATTTTTCTACAAAAAAAAAATAAAACCAGCTAACAAAATGTTTGACATAATATCTACAAATTAGTTGGCACTTATTGACTTTGGCAGCCGTTAGGAAATATTTAGCACTTACAAGCGCATACACAGGAAGTAATTATTCGCATATAATAAATTTGATTTTTTTTCGAATTTTTATGCAAATGAAAATGCTTTTGAGCTGCCATTATTCAATAATGTTGATTTTATGCGAAATCGCTAAATAATGCATTTACAACGTCTCTAAATTTGTTATAAATTTTTTTTTTTTAATTATAGCTTCCTTAGTTGTCGTTTTAATAAACATGGCAACATAATAATATTGTAGTTCAAAGATATTTTAAACTTTTCTTAACAATATTTTAGTTTATCAATTATCTTATCTTTTGATCTCATCTTTATTAAGCTGCTGCTAAGTATAATTTCTTTACAAATTAACTTAAACGACAATCTCTTAATAATAACTTAAGTACTGTGTATGATGGCATTGCCATCAGCCATGACCATGGCCAGTTTTTAAACTCATAACGGCTGTAAATAAAGCAAAGAAAAATCCAGCTAAACCTGTAGAGCCGACCAGTAGGATGAGACCACCAATCAGTAGAGGAATTAATGCCATAAATTTCAGTTTGTATGCCAGCACAAGGGGAAGTAGAAATTGTTTAAATTTCTTTTTAAGTTTTTTTATTTTACGACCAGAACTAACCAGCGTTAAGCCTTTTGATGTGGGCTCGTTTACCAAAGTTGCTGTAGGTGTTCTCAATGATGACGATGATGACGATGGTGCAGATACAATTTGCGTTTTTGTGGAAAAGTTTCGTAATTGTGCTTTTGTTTGTGTGGTTTTATCGTTGATTGTCAATGGCTGAAATGTTGCCTTGACAACTTCATTTTGTGTTTTATTAGTGTCCTGTAAAGATGACGATAATGTTGTTGTTGCTGCTGATTTTTGTGATGTGTTTTTTCTATGACCTTTATACATTTGATTTTTACGACCTTCTACTTCACCTGTTGATTCCAAAGAAAATAAAATATTTTCCATATTGAATGAAGCCAATTTGTCCACAGCTTTTGCTATGGCTGCTGCAATAGTCGTTGATATGTCTTTAAACACCTGACGGGATGATGTAAAGTTAACAACTGGCAAATCATTATCATCATTAGTGAGGTCTATAAAAAAAATGAATAAATGCTAAATGAATATTTAAGTTAATTGTTAATGAAGCAAATATGATTGCTGAGATTGAAAATGTTTTTTTTATAAGTAAATGGAAATTGAAGAATGTTATAAAATAACTAATTAAATTTTTAAATAGTTTAGGGCGAATTTAAATATTAAAAAAGGTCATGCTATTTTAAATTAAATTTTGATGACTGATGACTAATATACGAAAGTAGAAGAAGAAAGTCATAAATTCGTAAATACAGAACCTAAATCTATATTAATAATAGGCCAGTCATATTATTTGTGATAGATCTTATACACACATTCCACAACCGATTAAGACAAGACTAATACCAAATCAAAGATGATTTTTTACAGAATGGAACGAAATATTGTGACTTAAATTAGGTGCAGTATTTTAGGAGCTATAAGCGTTTAAAGTTGCTACTAATACAAGCACACGTTGTACTCATGCATTTAAGTTATTAAAATAAAGCCGACAAATAAAAGATGTATGTGTTTTTGTCCAATAGGTCTTGCAAAGACTCTATCAGGAATAAGAAATTTTTCGTCTGTGATTGGATGCGGCAGAATTGTGGGAAGTTCATATTAACAAAAAAGGAAGTTAATCTGTTTTTACATTTAACTGTTCTATTTAATTTTTAATATATGCAAAGTTTGGATAATGTTTCTATGAACAAAAAAAAAAAATTAAAGTCTGGAATACGGTCTTTTGTGTCGTCCGTTATTCTAGCGCCGTCGAGGTTAATAGGTAGCAATGATAGCCTAGTAGTCCGGAGGTTGTCGGTTCGATTCCGGCCTGAGACCCTGAGTTTTTTCTGCTTCTAAGCCAGTGAAGGGCACACACATTCTCTCTCATATGGCTTGGTGTGGGAAGTAGCAAAACGAATGACGGTCAATAATAATACACTCGAAAAATTTGTCTGTTGCCAAAAGTAAAATACATATCTTGCCTTTTATGTTAATATAATAATAACGAAAACAATATTCATTTAATTATAAACAAGTTACACAACGAATGAAATAAAATATAATATTTAATAAGTAAAGAAATATCGAGAAAACATAATAAATAAAAATAAAATTTATTAAAAACGAATCCCTCAAGCTTGATAATTTATTAAATTCGATAATTAAAATAAAAAGAAAGCAGACACACAAAACATCAAATAAATTGGTTGTTTTGTACATTTGAAAAGAACGTCTTTGCTTTCTACTGCAACGCAGTATGTACTGCATTTCCGGATGTTGGCAAATGCTTGCAAAAAGAAAAACTCCTTTCTTGCAATTTTTATGCAAAAAACTACGTGAACTGGCAGTTGAATTTCCAATAAATCATTGCAGTTTTAAACACTGGTTTTGTTAAACTTTAACTTAAATTTTAAACTTAACAGCTGTAAATGACTTCAAGTGGAACTTTTATGAACAAGATTGGAGATTAAGTTAAATTTTATAAATTTATTAAGTCCTGGTTTGCTAGTTAAGCTGCCGATCTACAAATATCGTCTTAATTCTAAACTTGGCAAAGAATGATAAGTCAACTTGAAGAATAAATGCTGTTCTCAAATTTAACTTAATCTCTAATCTCGTTCTTGAAAACCAACTCTTAATAACATGAATAGTTTAAAGTTTAAAGCGATTTTTTTAAAGGTTTTTTAAAGTTTAAACTTTTAACAATAAAAATGTGAAAGCAGTGTGACAATTGTTAAAAAAAATACATATTTTTGCGGCGGGATATCGGTCTAAATACTTAAGGGTTATTATTGGTGGCTTAAACGCCCAATTTTGTAAAGATTTGTTGATTTCAAAATATTTTAAACCAAAAATTTTGATCTTGAGTTCGATGAAGTTTTTACCGCTAATCATGATTAACCCTCTTAGTTATCTTTTTCTTAAGGATTTATGCATTTTTGTTACCAATATTGCTGCTGCAATATTGAGAGTTTGTTTTGTGTTCTTTAACGGACTTGAAATTTTAAATAAAAACGTTTTATTTATTTTTAGAAATAAAAGAAACCAATCTAATCGTTTTTTATCGCTTGAGCAACTTAAATAACTAACTGCCTTTTTTTTTGCTGATGTGAAATCAATTTTTTTAAAATGAAAAAAAATCGTCTATACCGTTTTTGGTTTAAATATTTTTAGTCATTCTACGATGGAATTAACTTTTTTCGACTAACTAAAATAGACTGAGTGGGTTCATTTGACAAACTCTTACACGAGTTTGCAAAAGATTTTCTGGATGAATGCCCAATTTATGTGAAATCCTTTACACGTGTTATACAATTTATTCGGGATTAATTTTCATTGTGCTAAAAATAAATTAAAAATTTTTCGTTGCTTTCATTTCATTCCTACGCTAAATTTCTTGTATTTGTAACGGTTTTTTTGTGTATTTGAATAATAAAGAAAAGATTATATATTAAAAGAGCAATTAGATAACATTTATTTTTGTTTTGATAATTAAAGCTTACTTACAGTGTGGCAAAAAAAAAAAAACATTTATTCTGGCCTATAGAAAATTCCTATGGAAATAATATGGTAGTTGTTGGTGGCAATGTCGAAATCATATCTGATAAAAACTCTCACTGTGATGAAGATAAATTTAAATAGCAAAGATTCAAACCAATAAATATTAGTTAAGCCAACAGTGATGCCAACTCTTGCAACATCAAAAGCACTGTCATCCCATGAAAATAGTGTAAGAAATGGTAAAAATTAAAAAAAATTCGGGTACAACTTAATTTTGTTTTCGGTCTGGTGGATCAAAAGACAGCCTTGGCTGCAATGAAAAACTTGCATTTGGATATATTGCTTTTTCATGTTTATTTTGTGCGACTTTGGCGGAGTAAATCGCTTTATAGTGAATTTATTTCACAATTACAACAAATGCAATATGCTGTTAGTTCATCTTTTGCTGATCTAAGCCACCTTTTAGAGCCTGGATCATTCTCCCAAGAATTCCCAAGAAAGATGATGAACTTTAGCACATATTAAATCAATGAAGAACTTACTTTTAATTACTGTTCAGCTTAACAACGCACTTTCTTGCTTAAATTTGCACAACAAACAAATCAACGGTTATGTATATTAAAAGTAAAATCATTGCTAAACAAATATATCATAAAATTTTCTGCACAAATTTAAAAAAAAAACATGCTTAAGAAATTCTAGAGTTCAAACTCTTAACAGTTTACGAGTACTAATCAAAATATATGTAGATGCAAATAATACGCAGTTGGTTAAAAAAGTATTAGGTGTGTTTAAAGAATAGTAGGAAAATGGTTCAATGCCAAAAATTTTGGTTATTTAAAACGCACTTAAAAGCACTGTCAGAAATTGTGAAAAGCACTATAAATACCCGCTTTTCAAAAACGGGTATTTAACAAAATTTCGGGTATATCTTAAGTAAAAATGCACCAAAAAATACCCGAAAAGTACCAAAATGGCAACGCTGTAAGCCAATCTAGAACAAGCTGTCACATTTCTCTCTTTACTCACTGTAGTGTCAAGAGTCTTAAGGAATTTTAATTTAATGAACATTAACTTCAAGCTGACAATCGTTAAATTGTATAAAAATATAGGGAAAATAACTTAAGCCTATTAAGGATGTACGGCATTAAGAAAAGCAAGCAATTTATGAAAAGAAAAAAAAAAAACTATAACATTCTGTTAAGAGAAATGAATAATTTTAATCTTTTAGAATTTTATGGAGTTTTTTAAATATCATATATTATATTTTAATAAATGTGTGTTTGTCTGTAGGATGAACGAAAGCAATAGATTGCTTTAAACTAAAATACATTAAGATTTTCGCTACTTTTAATTCACGATCATAATTTATTCTTACACTGGAAATGCTAAAGGTTTTATTGTATCCTAAGGCTGAACCCACACCGAATAAAGACAACCTTGTTGCACATACATAATTGCGTGCTTCTTATTTGTAACCCACTCCCCACTTAAGACAAGTAAAAAAAATTAACATGTACCGTTTGTATTTTAAGACAAAAACATGATGTTATTGTTTTGGTGTGGGTTAGCATTAAACTTATGTCTTTCACTTAAAATGCAAAAACGTTTTGTCTTCCGTTTGTGTGGGTGTTCAGTCTATAACACCATTGAATTAATTAATAATTTAATTAAAATAAAAATATGGTACATAATTTTAAATACTCGTATTATTCGGTTTTGTTGTCAAACACTAATTTTCGATCAAAACAATTTTTTAAGAAATGACAGCCTTCACTTATCCTTAATAGGATTTTAAGAATTCTACGACATTTTACTAGAGAAGAAGAGAAAAAACCCAAGTCTTTTTTTATATAAAACAGGCTTTTACGTTTAAACTACACTTTAACTTGTCTATAGTATATCGAAATTTGAGTAGTAGCAAAAATATAGTTTAGAACTTTTAAACTATACTTTTAATTTTAGGAGACAAATAAATTAAGTATTAAAATATGTGAAATAACTCTCAATTATTCTCAAAAAAGATATTACTTCTTCTTGAATCGTATTATTTTTTTTAAATTAGCCACTCTGCTCGTATCACTTTCCTCTCTTTTTTGATCGATTTTATTATGAATGGTGAACCGACAGTCCGTTCGTTCGTTGTCATATCAATTCCTTTTTATATTTTCAAACGTTTGTTTCCTTGAACTGTACCATTTAGAGAGGGCTTTATAACAATTTCATTGTGCCTTACAGCAATCATAATATTTAATTTTATTAGCTCCACTATTCTCTTAAACAGAAAGTACTAAACGATATTAAATCTATACTAGGAAATAAGAGTTAGATAATAATAGAGATGTAAAAGATTCATAATTCTTTGAATGTAAAAGGTTACAGTTTGTCAGGTAAATGTTTGTAGAATCAAAAAGTTTTCAAATAAAATGGGTCAGTGAATTTTGGCAATAGACCAAAAAAAAAAAAAAAAAATTTTTTTTTTCAACTACAAATAACATACCAGTCGCAATACTCAGAAAAAAGAATTGGTAATGTTTTGTAATAACCCAACAGCATAATATTCAAGCACAAACTACATACACTCCGCATTACTTTACAATAGTAACATCAACTACTTATTTGTGCGAGTTTTTAAAATTAAATTTTTAACGCAGTAAAAAATATTTGTTGAATAGACCAGGGGGTTAGGAGCCATTCACATATTATTGCAACGCTGTTATCGAAGATTCTTTTTAAACCCCCCATTCCATAAACACTTTTTACAAAATTTTCCAATCCGTAAGAAATCTTTAACCGCCCTCCCATTTGGAGCATTACGTTATATGTGAATAGTCCTTAAAACATACTTGACTAGTGCTCAATGCTCTGAAGAGACTTTTAACTTTTATTATGTCTTGAATATTTCTAGTATTGAAAGTTTCTATACGAACTTGGTTCCAATGACACACCACCATGTTAAAGTAATTTCATAAAATGCCAAAGTAAAATGTGGACTAATTTGAGGTTAAAAAGTAAATTGGCTGTCACATCATGAAATGTCAAGAATTGAGCTGTCATCCTTCGGCATTTATTTAGTAAAGAGTTGGAAAATTTTAACCATGGAACACTACACTCTTGAACAAAGAACTTTAATTTTGAAAATTCACTAGCATGAGAAATCTCCCGGCCTCTTAATTTCTCAATTTGGCGTTGTCAATTGGCCGCCTCATTCTTGTGCCTTAACGCCGCTGAATTATTTTCTATGAAGCCATTTAAAAGACCGGGCTTACGTGAACAAACCACCAGTAACTGACGCTCAGAATGATGAAATTCGGCGCTGCATTGACGAAATAAGCGAAGCGTTGTTGCAAAATGTGGTTCAAAATTTTATGAAAAGAGCGTACGTCTGCCGACGTGCTGGAGGTGGACATTTGCCCGACATTATATTCTATTACTAATTCCCATATTTCTTCTTTACATTGATATCAATAAAATTGAATTTGTCAAGAAAGAAGTGAGTTGTTCATCCAATTTACTTCCTAACTTCAAATTCTCCCAACCTTTAGAAGTAGGGAAGGGTGCTGTTATATTTATTTGCACATTTTCCCATTAATTATCCATAACAATTTTTGATCAGTCGTGTTAATAAATTTGGAAACACTTATCTTGCGGAAAGATTTAAAACTTTGTTTATAGAGATCGTGTTAGTGCTTCTATTATTTATTACGAATTAAGTGCATTTTGAAATTGCAAATTTTTTTGTAATGGCAACATTTTGTCATCAATTGCGAACATCTGATTAATGGGTCGATTATGGATGGCAACCGAACCACAGTTGCGTTGCCAGTTGCTGAGAATTGTATTACGGATGGCAACTGGCAACTGAGAGCTGCAAGTTTCAGTTGCTATTTAGTGCTTTTCTGGCAACCATAAATTTTCAGCTGCCGGCTGGCAACGCAACTGAAGTTCGGTTGCTATCCATAATCGAGCCATAAGAAATAATAATTTTCTATAAACATTTCAGCTTAAGAATTAATTTAATCTTTTAAGGTATTGCATAGCTTCTATCGCGGGCTTTGAGGCGACCGAATAAAGAAATTTTAAAAAGTTTGTTTCTTAAGCCTTTTGTTTATGAAACGAAAAAACCTGAAATTTGTTTATGACACAAAAAATGCTGACACTAATTTTGTTTCTTAAGTCTTTTGTTTTTTGAAGTGAAAACTTCTTTTTTTTATAGTCTATATATGATGACTATACAGTAGTGCCGCTTTAGAATTTTTTTTAATTTCCAGTGTTGCCACTTTTCCCGGGAAATTTTCCGGGATTTCTGGGATTTTGAGGGGATTTTTGTCCAAGTTTTTTTGGAATTACCGTCCAGTATTGCCACCTTTTCCCTAGAAATTTTTCGGGATTTCTGCGTTTTTGAGGGGATTTTTATACATGTATATAAAAGAAAGTCGTGTTAGTTTCACTATTTATAACTCAAGAACGGCTGAACTGATTTAGCTGAAAATTGGTGGGCAGGTAGTTTTGAACCAGGAGAAGGACATAGTATACTAAGGTAAGCCATTTTTTACCTGGGGGACTAGGGTGCCCCGTCTTAGTATGGGGCACTTCCAGTATAGCTAGAAAGCTGAAATTGAAGTTGAAATTGCATAAGTTGATAAAAATTCTATGCAAGAGCTTTACCGCGGCGGTCCCCGAGTGCCACACGTCTTTGTTTTAACTATTCACTTTACAAACGTTTTAGTATATCGACATTTTTAATATCTCACTGTGTCAGCTGTTATGTTACAATAAAGTGTTACAAACTGGGGAGTGGAAACAGGCAGACTCTGCATTTCTGTTTATTTTGTTCGGTGTAGAGTAACATTTTAAATATGCAGCAATATTGCAAGACCCATTGCACTAGACTGTGAATAGCTCTATTGTTTGTTTTTTTTTTTTTTTGTCAGCTGTTTCAGTACACTCTGTTTTTGGACAAAAACACGAACACTATGGCAGTAATAATAATAATATCATCTTGTTAGGCAAACACTTACTTAACAAACTGTTTAAAAATATTTTTTTTTTTTGTATTTCACAATACTTACCTTCATAATCATCATGAGATTCTTCATTTTTATCACTTTTATTCCAGATAATATTATAAAGTTCTTGAGAATTTTTAGCAGCATTTCTTAACAACATCTCCTTATTTTGATTGTTCTCATTGTTGACATCTGTTGAAATTTTAACATCCTTCGGATTAAAGGAATTCTTATGGCCTGCCTTATTGGATCTAACATCACTGTCAGCGAAAACGGAATAATTAGGATTTCGATGAAGAATATTTTCTTCATTATTTATGAAATAATTAAAGCTGGTTGGCAAAATAATGTCAGCTTCATTTGCACTATTCGTTTTCACTTTAAAATTCATTGAAAGAGAATCATGGTGGGCGTCGTTATTATTTTTGTTATCTGTTGTTATGCCGTTTGGTAATGTTGCGGAGGACGATGAATTCTTAAGTTCTGTTTGTTCTACTAAATGATTTAAATTAACTTGTGCTGGTATTGAATATTTTCTATTTTTGGCATAAAGTTTTAATGATGATGGCATTTGATATTTCTGTATAATTTCTATTGGCATTTCAGTTGAAGAAGAAGGATATACGATTTCATATGGCGGCTGCTGAAGTTTCTGATTATTTGATACATATATAGTCCTTTCTCTGCTGGTGTTGTTGTTGTTGTATTTCTTTTTACTCTGGATATTGGATACTGGCCTTTTCGATGGTCTATTTTCAATAAACTGAGAAGGAGTGAAGGAAGGTGTATTTTGCATCGATAGTGTTGGTGTCGTCAGTGCTGTGGGTTCGGCCAACCAATTGTGTGTTTGAATTATTGGCTGCCAGGTATTCTCTGTCACCAAACTTGTGTCCATATTTTTCGTATTATCAGCTTTGCAAATTACACTCAACCCGGCATTTAATACAATTATTATAAAGCTCAATAGCAATTTGTTAAACATTTTTCCGTATAAAAATTTAGATGATGTGAATTTATTTGAAAAGGAATTGAAAAATTTGATTAAATTTTTATAATTTTCTAAATTTTCTTTGACCACTTTTCCTTTCTTACAACTTTCTCATTTTTCATTTGATCCACTTAAATGTGATCATCATCCGTTTATGGTTTACACGTAAATATTCATTTTCACTCTTGGGTCAAGTATTTTATAAAAATTTAACATTGCTTTTGTTTTTTTTTGTATTCACTTAAAACTGTCGTTTTATCTTTGTCCTAAAATGTTTTGGTTTTATTTTTCTTCTTCTTGTTATGTTGGTCGTTACAATTTTATTAAAGTATTATTAGTTTTGTTGTAGTTGAGTGATTTTAATGTTTATTTAGCTGGTGTAAATTCACCAGAGAATAAATAGTAATAATCTAGAGAAAATGAACAAAAAATCTTTAAAGAATTAAAGAAAACCAAAAAAAAAAAAAAAAGAAATAGTGAATGAGCAACATCGAATTTTAGGTTAGCTACCTTTTTATATAGACAATGAGGTCTCAGAATGTATGGAAATGTTTACCAACAACTTATCTTGAAAACAAATTACCTGTCTAATCACCAGTATAACTACTTTTCAGTAGAGCTCTCACTGTGTAACCCAAGAAAAATATTAGAAATATTTTTAGAAATTTATTCTCTGAGTGTGTGCTTGATGTTAAACAATTAAATAATGTCATTTACATGATCAGTCATCCAATTCAAATACAAAATAGTTTCAAATGACTTTCTGCTCTGGTCTTTTTTTTTTTTCTACATCCCACCCATACAAATATTTTAAGTGACCAAAACCAACATGTTTTCTTGCCATCTTCTATTTTATGGTTCTTCACAGTTCACTCTTCGTTAAATTCCCAAATTAACTGCTAAACATAATTTCTGTAAAGTGATTTTCTTCTAAGAGATCATCTTCTTTTCTTTTTAGCAATAAATTAAAAAATAATTGAAAAAAAACTATTTAAAAGCGATAATAAGAACATAAAAAAAATGCTGTTTTACTTTTAACGATGTCGCATTAAAAATCTAAATAGATGATTTTTAATTTAAGGTGTTTCATTAATTTGGAAACAAAACAAAAAACAAATAAAATAAAATATTGTTAAGGAATTTTGTAATTGGTGTTGAGAAAGTTTTTCGAGAGCCTTAAAGTTATGGCATGATTCTTTTCGATGTTGTTATATTTTGTTCATAGTTTTTTTGCGAGATCTTAAATCTAAAATTTTCAAAGAATGTAAATGTGATCGCTGACGAAAACTGGGAAGACCAGGAGCAAAAGTGACAATATCAATATTAGAAATATTTTAAATCTTGAGCATACAGGCAGACACGTTCAAGTCACTTTGACACGGCGATATCGTTTAATAGAAATTCTTTATCGACCACCTTGCAAATAAAAGGTTTTCCAATAAGAGTGATATGATTTCTTTAAAAAAAAAAAACACACACACGCAAAGAAAAAACTTGGTTGATGGAATCATAATCGCAAACTATCATTTAATGTTCAGACTAATGATTGCAGCTACTCATCTAAGCAACATAATATGTTCTTTATAAATCTTCCTCTGACAATACCATTGTATGAACATGGTGTGTTTTGTAAATGCTTAGAAATTTGAGCGCATTATAGTTACAATGAAAATGTTATTTTCCTGGTTTATGTAAACAATTTGACATTTTGCTTAGATAAAAGAAAAGTGCACACACAACTTCATTTTAAATTAAATTAAATTAAATAAAATTTAAGAAAATTCAAAATAATTAACTTTTTTATCGGCATATTAATGTAAAATCCAACTGCCATCTTTAGCAGTTCCGTAGTATTTTTTTCGTCATGCTGCAAAGAAACATACTCAATTCACATATTTAATTTACTCCATATATTAGTATGTACTCGTATATGTACCTTAAACCACGGATGTGGCAGATTTCAGGTGCACTTTTATTTTGTTGTAAAATTAAAAAACTTTCATCATATAATTATAATTTTAACATTAATTTTTTTCACTTCACATCTCCTCGTCTTATTAAATTTTATGAACGACTGATGTTACATACGATTGACACAGATTTTGTTATTTTTTTTTTTCAGGACACAAACACTGTTTGGTCACAATGAACTATAATTTTAAAAAATCTTTTATTATTCTTATTTGCAAAAGATACTCTTGTAGCAGCGAAAATACTTATTTTTAATACATTCAATTTTTATGGGACGAAACCCACAATGATTATTTTATTGTCGCATCAAATATTTTAATAATTGAAGAATGTTTGATGCAACCATATTTGCTTCAATGAATAATGATTTGGTTGTGGCAGATATATTTAGTTGACATGAACATTTTGCAGTCATGTCTTTTCTCTGTGTGCACTTATTGTTAGGAAAATTCAAAATTTTTTTTTAATGTGAAGTAAAATCGATACAAATAAGTTCTAAATAAAACGTCATTCAAATGGCCTACACGACTTCTGCTGCAGGATCGAATTCGATGAACCCAATTTTCATCACTTTTTCCAATTAAGTCGAATGTCATGAATAGCACGTTCAATATTTACTTGTAAAGCTTGAAGAGATTCTGTTTTATTCCGAAAGACCAATGACTTCAAATAACCCCATAAGAAATTGTCTAATGGTGTTAAATCACAACTTCTTGGAGGCAATTCAGTATCACAATTTCTTGAAATAATCGAATCTCCAAAGTTTTCTCGCAATAATTCAATTGTTGCATTTGGTGTGTAGCACGTATCCCCGTCTTGTTGGAACCAAATATTGTCAAAATCAACTTCTTACAATTTTATACGGATGCAAACCCAAATCCTTTCTCAAAATCCGCCAGGTTGTGGTTTGAGACAGTCCCAATTGTTGAGAACGTCTTGGAATCGACAAATTGCGGTCTTCCGAAACAATTGGCTGAACGGCAGCAATATTTGCATTATTTCAAGCGGTTCTTTGTCTTAGTGGCACTTGAACATTATGTAAAGAAAATGTAAGCTCAAAATTTTCAACAATTCGACGAATAGCGAGCACACTTGGACGATTATTACGACCATAAAATGGCAAATGCGCACGAAAAGTTGCAATTGTAGAACGATTATTTTGATAATAAAACTGAATAATTTGTAAACGTTGTTCTTGCGTATATCTCTCCATGATGAAATGATGAAAACACTACTGAATACAATGAAAAACAAATGACAGATCATGACATATTATAAATGGCCGAAATGTCGCTTTAAAATCATATCATCCCTATTGGAAAACCTTATATTTGTTTAATTCACATTTTCCCCTGTATTTGTACGTTTAGGGAGTTTTTTTTTTGTAATAAAATACAATAGCGTAAGAGATTCTTGTTGGTAACTTTTAAATATAATAATTCAGAAAAAAAAAACTGATTTCAATACAAAAGAAATTGAAATTGGACCATAAATACCGGGTTAATTTAAGAAACAATACTTACAGGGACCGCTTACATTTCTATGGGACCGATATTTCGGGGGAAAACTTATCTCTCCAATTAAAGAATATTAGGGGATAAAACAGCAAAAAAAGAATTTTAAAAATCGGCCAACAAATAGAGAAGGTATTGGACATTTTTTTGAGATGAAGGGCGTTAATTTTTTTTTTGTTCTTTTTTAGTCAATATTATGGTTTTTTAAAAACTGTGCAATTTTTCGCGATTTATCGTTTATTTTTTTTTTTCTTGCAACAGATGAAGTTTGTCTGAAATATGTCTGCAAATCTTACAATTTATATCCAGATAATTGACAATAAATTTTTAGTTCACACGGTTGTCAGAGTATTGTCTAAAAATAATTTTCAGAGAGCCTAAACACTAGCAATGTAAAGCACACTTTTACAACAAAGAGAATAAAAGCTTTCGTTTACTTACATATGTACATATACTTGTCAGATCTAACAATATTGTCAGTAAAATGTGTCACAAATTTCTTACAGCCATGTCAACTGACAACTTTTGTATAACGACGTTGTCAGAAAAAGTATTGTCAGTCTATTTTAAGACTCCGTCCGACAAAAAATCGTCGTGACATCTGGCAATAGTGTGTCCACGATAATTTCCAGTTAATGATCAGAAAGTTTTCTGTTATCAGATGGGCAAATTTTCCGCGTCTGTCAATTATTTCATTGTCAGTCAGTAAATAAACAAACGAAATCTTTTATTCTTTTTCTCTTAAAAATATGCTATACATTGTATAGTGTTTATGCTCTCTGAGAGAATCTGACAATTATTGTTATACAATAATCTGACAAACCGTGTGTACTGCCAATTTAATAACTGACAACGTTGTTAGCAATAAATTGTTAACTTTTCTGACAAATTTCTTACAACCGTGTGATCTGGCAATACAAATTGTGTTGGCAAATTTTTTTATTGTCAGTACATTGTCAGGAAATTGATAGATTTGACAACCGTCTGTACAGAGCTTTAGTTTATTTTAAATAAAAATAATTCTATAAATAATTTAATTAATTTATTTATAAAATATTTCTTGTATACTCAACAAAGCTGTATTTTATGCATTTTGATGGAAACAATGGAAACAATGGAAACAATATAAATCCACCGACGAAGCAAAGGCCATTTTCTTGATAAAAAATGTCGGAGGCGTTTTATTCTAAAATTTTCCTGGGTGTGGCTTAACCCTCCCTTAGACCGGTCTATGCACGCTGGCTAACCCTTTAACTGGAATTTTTATATCTTAAACAATGCAACCGTTTAATTTTCTAAAAGTAATAACACTTTTCTTATTCAACTTTAATTATTTTTTAACTGTGTCACTTTAATGTTAAAATATACTCGCTTCTTCTATTTTTATTTCAATCTTAATTTCTATAAAATAGAATTTGCCCATTATTAGAGTTTACTTTCGTAATTAAGCAACCATAAAAAATTTTCTTTTTTTCGTCTTATCTATTTTTTTTTTGGCAATCAAAGAAAATGGCTTCAAAAGAAAGCCAAATATTTTAATTATTAATTGTGTTTTTTATTCAGTTGTATGTATGTATGTATGTATGTACCCTTATGTATTTCTTTTTATTATAATCAAATTCAATTCTTTGCTTAAATTATTTATTTTGTATCCATTAGTTTTTTTGGCTAAATTATTCAAGTCAATTAAATACATACAAACTTATATGAAATGTTAATGTAGACGAGAAGAATATGTAAAGCAATTTTTCGTAGTTTTATTTTTCCAAAGAGCTGGAAAAATTATGTCAACGTACATAAATTGACCTCAGAACGTGGAGCTTTCGCACCAGAGCTTTGTTGTTGGAGGATTATTGTAACTTAATACTTTTTTTTTCAATTTTATTATTTATTGAATCTTCAATTTTAAATTGAAACATCAAATCAAATCTTAAATCTAAATAATAAAAAATGTTAAATTTATGCTAAACAAAATTTTTAATTTCAATGGTTGATTTTTGTTGATTTACATCTCTCGTGTACGACTGAGAGAAAGAGTATCCATCCTCCTCAGCTGGGTGTGACCTCTATACATCTAGAATATTGCGCGCAAGTGGATTTGGGTGCAACGCAAGTTTTTTATATATTTTTTCGCGTGTTTCGAAAATACTGTCTTCAATAACGGAACGTCTAGATCTTTATGAATTCGATGATTTCTGCAATACCAGGGGGCTGCTGTAATTGCACGTAGAATTTTATTTTATCGCCTTTGAATTTTTTCTACACTCGATGCTGAGGCAGTGCCCCATAACTGGATTAGGACCATATTGGTTTCAGGATCGCGTTGTATCTATAATATAAGTTTACAGTCTAGTCTTAGTATAGAATTCCTTCCAATAAGCCAATTCATTTGGGCTGCTTTTATTATCATTTGTGTCAACTTCGCGTTTCCACGTCAAACGACGATCAACATGAACGCCCAGATATTTTACTACAGTGTGTTGCGGTATAGTCTCGGTGTTGATTTGTATAGGCGGGCATGTTTCCCTGCGCAATAAATTAATACTTTAAATAGAATTAAAAAAAAAAAATAGAATTTTATATTTTACCCCGCGAAGTAATTTTAATTTTGAAAATTTTTAAAGGAATTCATCCAAGATCCCAACTTAGTGAAAATATGTTAGCAAATAACCCTTAAAAATGTTTCCCACACACTGGCCATATATTTAATAAAATTTCGAAAATTTTACTTAATATGAGTTAAAATTTTTTTTGTTGTATATTTACAGAAATTCTTTAAAAATTTACTTGATCTGATAAAATATTACAAGAAAATATTTACTAAAACTTTGCTCGGTGTTTACCAAAATAATAAGTAAAAATATGGGCTACATGTGCCCTTGTCTAAAATAAATAATTTCAAGACCTCTACATCTCTCATCAGCGTTCGTTTGTTTGTTTTTATCACTAATTGGTTACGACTACCAAATCATTAATAAGTTTTTCAACCGAAATAGATTAAAAGAATATTTGTAATTTCTTTTATTCCAATTATACATGTTGAAACACTTTTTTTGGTTAGCCTGAAATTTTCCCACATATGAATGGCCATTAACACTCATAGTCCGCAATTTAAAGTTTTAGTAGGGTGGTCCCCTAATGCATACCTTTAGGTGCATAGTAAAAAAGCTCAATATAAGCTTTGGTGGTAAAACAATTTAAACTAACTATTGAGACGTTTATTTAGAAAGTGGCATAAGTCACTTTTTTGTTGATTGCAAATTTTTTACAAATGAAGAGATACCGTTCAATTTTATTTAGTGTTGCCATTAACTCGATTTTTTTTGAAAAAGTGACTTATGCCACTTTCAAAATAAACGGCACAATTATGGGTATAAAAAAGCTTTATCACTGTAAAACTAAAATACAAAATTAACGCTATTGGAAGACTGTAAATAAAAAACGATCGAAAAAAGGAGTACGGAATTTAAGAGTTTCCGGATAGTTATTTTTTTCAATGTTTGTAGTTTAACCGAAATATCCAAAAAACGTAAATTTTTATTCAAAGGAACATAATATTTAGTTCAGTTTGAGATTCTTAAGGAAAAAGGTACAAAATACTAAAGAAACAAATATAAATTTTGGTATTTATAAATCTAGACTTGATGAAATTAAAAAAAAATTGATTTATTGCGACGACAAATTGGCGTTTGAAAATAAGTTAACGAAAAGTGTTTCTTGTTCTGGTTAAATTCATGTGTAGTCCTTCGCTACCATTTTTTGTTTTTTGAAGGACCAGCGCACAGAGGGTATAACCCCACCCCTAATTATGCCATCCATTGTGCTAGAACTTAGGGAAAGGGATAGATTAGAGACGATTGATTTTGAAAATGAATAAGAGGGCTTAATTTTTTTTCCAACTCTAGTATTGTGAATTTTGTTAATTTTTAGAGCATTTTTAGAGTGCTTGAGGTGTAAAGTAGACACATTAACTCTCTTAAGCTTTATGACCAGGCATTTTATTAATTGTTTTACTTCGCCGAATATTCTGCTAACTGACGAAGGACGTCATTGTGGTTTTTATATGATGGCAACTGTATCAATCGCTGTGTTGGAACAGTTATTATTGACTAGTGCTATGCCTACATCACTCAAATAGTCCAACAACAATTAAGTCAATTCCACACCAATGTAAAATAGAGAAATTAATGATGTTGATGACTTGCCCTGACCAGGGCTGGAACCCAGACCCTAAATCATTGTTTGCTTAGTATTCAACGCACTAATCACTTTAGTCAACGCCACCCTCCCTCAATTTAAAATCATTTAAGCGAAATATTTCCAAAAATTTTGTTTGAATATTAAAATCAATTTGCAGTTATTGATATGCTTTCTATTTGATTATTTATTATTTTTATTTTATTTCTCTTGTTTTATAGCTGCACTAAATGTAAATTGAAATAGTGCACAATGGGCCAAATGCCAAATGTATACTGTGAGAAAATTTCGAGAAGTGAACATATTTGGCATTTACATTTTTTTTGAATGGAAAATTAGATTGAATAAATATTCTTTAAAATATTGATTTGCTCTATTAGTAGACCTTTTACAGCATTTGATTTTTATTCTAGAAGAAAGAAGAAATTCTTTTAAAAACAGTCACACAATTCTTCATTTATATTTATTCAACATTTTGAAATTAGAAAGAAAAACTAATTCAAATACAAAATAATTTATTGAACTCTATTCCCTTTCAGTCTTCAACAATTGTGCGTTTTCTAAAACTAGATTTAAGAAGAGATAAAATATTTTATTTTCGTCGTACATTTTCTGATTCGACTTTTGCTAACTTTAAGCAAATAAATGCAATTAAGTTTAAAATTCGACATTGTTTAAAAAATATCTTAGAAATGATTTCGGTAAAATTGTTCGCATATTTATAAAATAGATTTCATCACAAAATATGATTTCACTTAAAGAAATCCTAGAAAATCTGCCCCACTGTGCCATGTTTTTCCATTTAACGTGTGCCAATAATCTGCTATCATGTATGTGATATTTTTGTACATTCATAGTTTTAAATAAATGCATTGAAGTTAGAAATCTGAATTAATGCGAGTGCTACTCGTAGCATTGCTGGTTGCCAGCTGCGAAAAAGTGTAACAACAAGTCCATAGAACAAATCAAGCACACGCGCATCTTCATTATGTACAAACAGCCATACATACCCGTACATGCGTTCGTTAACAAGTTCATATCATTTTGCTATTATTTTCATTTAGTCTGCTTCGATTTAGAAAAAAAAAATTAGCATGACTGTCAGCCGTGCATGTGAAGTTCACGGAATAGAGTCATTCGTTTCGAATTTTTTTTTAGAGTGGCATTTTGTTCTCAATGCATTTCCAAAGTCGTAAATAAATTAGTAATCCAGTTATTTGTGCGTGCACAAATCTGCATATAAAAGATCTTCTTTATTAATAATAAATTTTCAATTTGTCTTTTCTGTGTCAGTTTTAATGCTGGTTTTTGTTGCATTTAAACACAAAACACAAAACACGAGTTGATTGATTAATGTCTCTTTGTTTTTATATTCTGTGTACGAGTATGTGTATAAGTGTAAAATAATCTGAAATGCGAATGCATTAAAAGACAGGTAAGACTTGATAAATCGGCTAAAATTTCCAAAGTTTTAGTTTATTGTTTTTGTATGATAAAAAGGATTGAATCTATATTTTTTTAATACTTTTTTTATTATTTGATTGCAATAAAATTTAAAAAAAGGAACCATCATTCTCTCGTTCTCTTCAAATGAAATTCCTTCTTTAAATCTTTGCATAAAAACTTAATATTTCCCCTTTTTTAAGTGATGGCCACCGTCATTGAATTAAACACCATTTTGTTTGTTTTTGTTTGCAATTTCCGCGTTGTTAGCAAGTTCTGGCACTTACTTTAGTAATTTTCGCAATTTTTTTGGAATTTTTTTATGATTATTATTATTATTATTATTATTATTATTATTATTATTATTATTATAATTATTATTATTATTATTATTATTATTATTATTATTATTATTATTATTATTATTATTATTATTATTATTATTATTATTATTATTATTATTATTATTATTATTATTATTATTATTATTATTATTATTATTATTATTATTATTATTATTATTATTATTATTATTATTATTATTATTATTATGTCCTATGGTTCCTATTAGGAACAAAGGGCCACAAGAATCTTTTACATACCAAAAATTTTTTGGGATTTTTCATCAACATTTTGGCGATTACAAAATGTTGCCATTTTTGGCGATTTAACGCTTTTTTGCAAAAAGCGTAATATTTTTAAAGCTTTTGTATTTCAAGAAGTTTTGACTACTTTTTATCCATATTGCGTTCTGTAATATTTAAAAGTGGAACAAGATTTTGTGAATTTGTTGCATTTCTTAAAGTGTTTTTGATTCACTAATAAGGATCGTAAAAATTCTTATCAGAACAGTTACATTTCGCTGGACTTTCACTGAGTTTTGATTTCACGGTAATATGTTGAAATCTCATGTTCTACAAAAAATTTATTGCAATTAAATTAATTGCAGCTTAAACTACATACACATTGATCAAATATTTGTCGAAAAAAACTAACTTGACCAAAGAAGAATCTAATAATTTATTTCTTTTAATTTCAATATATTTTTAAGTGTGGGTTCGTATATTTTAAAAACTGTATAAAAATGATTTTTTTAGAATAATACATTTTATTTTGTAATATAAAAACCAAGTTAAATGGCACTATCACTAAGTAAAACTGGTGTGGTTACGTTTTTTTTTTTTTTTTTTGTGAAATATTTAATATATGTGAACGTAGCTTTATTGCAAAACTACTTTATTTGAGCACCCATTTATGTCATGATGATTCATCGTGAAAAATACTGACAATATTAAATCATCAGTGACAGATGCTGAATTTTCTTTGGCGTCATTCATGAATGTTTTAAGCAATTGTCCAAAACATCATAGATGACCCGCATTGATTTTGTTCGCTAAGCGTCCGTGTATTAGTGAGTCCTAACAGACAAACTCATCGATATTCATTGTGAATTTTTATGTACATCGCCGCCATCACGGAGATTCGTAGTAGACAAACTCTGATTTATATCCACTCATAACAAACAATGTTGCTAAGTTTCAATATTCTTCAATGTGGCGAGTAACAAGAAATAAACAAATATTTAATAATGCGTTATTTAGTTTTCTTCAATCGTTGATGAATACTTGTAGCTGATAAATTCCAGCAGAGTTCATCTTTGTATCGAATAATAACAGACAATGTCGATTACTTTCAAATTTCTTTTATATGGTGAATCTATAGTGAATATGTCATATAAATTGCTCCTCGAAATCTACTTTAAAAAAGCGAATCATACATGAAATTATCAATATGTGTTTTAAACTTGTGTCACTCTATAAAAAACACCCTTTAGTTTCTTGCTCTTTCGTACCAACGATAGTATTGACTTGATTTTCAATATTTCGTTTTTAAATAAAATACTGAAATCTTTGATGGTATTAAAATATTAACCAGAAATTAATTATATCAGGATGTGAGTCAATTTTTTAATCTCTTCGATTGGATTTTTCAAACTTTAATACTTTTTGAAAGTTAAACTTCATACACTTTCATAAACTCAGCATTTTTGCAGTATATCAGCTATTATACTGTACTGTATTCACAAACATTCATGCTTGCAGGCATACATTTATTTGTATGTGTTCTGTACGTAGATATTTAATGTGTGCAGCGCAAAAAATTTCCTACATAATGGGGTAAATGGGTAACTGTAATGCAAACATCGACCATATTTAAAAGACGTCTTAACGTTTTCTGTTTTAAACATAAAAATTGAATTATATTTTTGAATTCGGTTAAATTTCTTTAGTGTTCATTCGTATTCTAAAAGGTTATTGTGACATTTTTCATATATTTCGTAGTAGAAAGTGGGATTTTTTTTTTGTTTGTTTTGATTTTGTACATTTTAAAAAGAAAGTGAAGCATACCTTAAAGCTTAAAAATAAATTAAATATAAAATTTCAAGAGTATATTCAATTAACAATGCTGTCAACTTCTTCGGGTTTTATAAGAAAATTTTGGTGAATTTGGTTGACAAAACGTCAAGCCGAAAAAAATAAGAAAATCTTATTCAATCAAGTGTTTGGGAAAGCAAAGAGAAATAAAAAGACCTGCAAACATATTCAGCATTTTCTGCAAGATGGTGATAAATGAAAAAAATTGCGTTGTTTTTTTTCTTAAATCAAAGAGAAATATTCGTATTAACGTCATCTTTATTGTTGAAAAATAACCGATTTTTTTTCTTACACAAAAGTCTAACCTCGTAATGGCTGTGAGTGGAAAGCATATTTCCTTAGTGCTTAGATATCGAGAAAAGTCACCTTAAATTAATGCTGCGATGCTGGTGTGGTGCAATATTTCGGGGTATGGACGAAAGGTTTTTTTTTATGGAAAGCAATAAAAATATTAGCAATTCATTTTATTTTCTTCATGATGATACACTCGTTTCGAACATATGTTTACAGTTTCAGCTGTTTATCATGTTTAGTTTGTTGTTCAAAGGCATAAAAGTTAGAAGTGTTTTGGGTGTTCAGCGATTTTCCGCAATCGAAAAAAATGGATCAAGGAATCTGCATCAAATTGGGCAGTTGGCCCACACGGTGATCGTATTCTCAGCCAAAGACATTTTTACAAAACATTAACAACCGCTGAAAATGTTAGTAAAGTGATGAAAATTGTTATGGGAATCGTCCAATTTCGATTAAAGAAGTTTCTGGGGATGTCCATGCAAATTTTTTCGCAAGATTTTACGCCTGAAGAAGGTGTGTTAGCGACGTTCGTTCTAAAAACAATTTATACCTTTTCGCATCACGATAATAAACCTGCCAAAAGCAACCCCTTAATCATGTCTTACCTGAATAGATTTATTTATTGGAGGGTGGTGTTGGCTGAAGTGGTTTGCGCGTTGACTACTAAGCAAAAATTTTATTTGGGGCCTGGGTTCAAACCCATTAACAACACCATTAATTTCTCTAATGTACATTAGAGAGACATTGTATTAATTGTTGTCTGACTATTTAAGTGATGAAGGCATAGCACTGGTCACTAAAAAACTGTTGCGAAAGCGATTGATGCCATCCAAGCTAATGTACACAACATCGCCCTCCTTCGTCGGTTAGCAGAAACATCGGCGAAGTAAAACAATTAATAAACTGCCTGCTAATACAGCTTAACAAAGTTAATGCGTCTTCTTAATAACGGAGGCGCCTCAACACTGCCTTAAAAATTAACATAACGCGCAAAGCAGAGTTGTGAAAGAGTTAAGTCTTCTAAATTTTCAACATCTATCTTCTCTACTCTATCCCTCTCTCTGAGTTCCGGTACAGTGCACTGCATACGTAGGGGTCATCCCCTGAGTGCTGGTCCTAACTAAAAAAAAAAAAAAAAAAAAAAATATTCCTGCGACATTTTCCTGTTCCCAAGTTTAAAGAGACCCATAAAACGAGGGCTTTTTGCGATAATGAAGAAGATAAAAACACTGCGAGAGCTCAAGGACATTCTAAAACGTGCATTTCAGAGAAAAATTATGTGGCGCTGCTGTTCGATATAGAGTTTGATAAATAAAAATTTTTTAAAATAAAATTAAGTGCCTGTTCGCGGATATCGAAGAAGTTCTTTCCTTCGAACAATTACATTTTAAACAAAAACAAATTAAAAAAATTTTTCTGCGAGTCTTTCCATACAATTTTTTTGTGATAAAAAATCATTTTGTTTGGCTTAATGTTTATTAATTCCCGATATTTCAGTTGTCATGGTCTAGGAATATTTAATGTTAAAAAAGAGGTACTGTCCTTAATGTTATGTTTGTTTTATAACTGAATATATTTTTTATTAAAACTTAAATTCTACGTAAGGCCTGTGTTGCCAGTGCAATTTACTATACATTAAAGTTTATTCTTAAATTGTATGGAAATCTCTGTAAAGAACGAATTAAATTTCTTTGCTCAGCCTAGAATATCTTTCTTATTTTATATTTAGCAAGACAACTCCTTGCTTTGGTTTTTCCCACCTGTTTCTGCTTTCTACTCTTCTCTTGCTCTTCTATGGTCTTCCCTCATCTACTCTTCTTCCGACTCTTCTAATCTCCTTTCCTCCATCACTCGTCTTCACTACAGGTAGCACAATGGGACCATATCAGGACCCAAGTGAGCTGGAATCTAATCTTCCATTTACCAGCAGCCTGCTAACCTAACCTAACCTAACCTATATTTAGAAGACATTACATTTCCATAACATTAAATTTTTCTTAAATATTTTAGCAAAAACATTTTAAATTTTCTTAACTATCACGGACGACTTCTCAAGGAAATAAGTTAAGAAAATTTCTTTGATGCTTACGAGTAGATGAGCGCTACAGTATTCATCGTAATTATTGTCTATTAAAATCAATTAAAGTCAAGATGAACGTTAACGTGGGTGTTTTAAGTTGTGTCTACTTGACAGCATTGAAAAGAAATTTGTACTTGGCTTTTCTCTAAGTTTTCTGTTAGTGGTGACACTATAAATGACATGTTGTGTAATATTTTACAATGTTCCTAACGAGTCCATTTATCTTATCTTCCATTTGTAAATATTTTGTAAATATGTTTGTAACGACACGATGTCTTAGTTGTTCTATTTATTCATTAGATATATTTTGCATAAGCAATAGAGTATATTTATTAGCTTCATTACAGACAATAACACCGACACTGTCTTCGAAGACGTATGTATGTGTTACATAAATTGAAAACTCTTGTAAATTAAGGCAACATCAAATTGTTCTGTTTATTGAATAAAAACAAAAGTTATTTTCTAAAAAACATTACCTACGACGACAGGAGATAGAAAATAATTGTAGGTTTTTTCGCTATCACCAACATTCTGATAATATCAATAAATATCAATACATACAGAAATATTTTAATTAATTTATGCACAAAGTAGGATGAGAGTAATGCTGCTACTGTTATGTTCAATTTTAAAATCGTTAGATTTTTACAAAAATGGTGCAATTGGCATTAGTGGCAAAAGGTAAGAAAACTGAGTACTTTATGATGGATATTTTAGGGATTTTATAAAACAAAACAAAAAAAACTTTCTCCCTTTGCACTATGGTCTCCAAGGCCACTTTTCTTGGCCAAAATTCCAATCTGGCGACATTCTGTTTTTGTTGTTTTTATTTTTTTTATTCTGATAGTACTTCACTTCAGACCAACAAAAAATACATATTGTTTTTAAAAAGAATAATTTATTGTCCTACAGCTGGCTTTGAAAGTGAACGATTTTGTAAAAAAATTTAACAAGTTTTATTTTCAATAGTTTTTTCAACATTTTGTAGTTATTGTTACTAAATTAAAAAAAAAATTTAATAAGTTAGATATGGAGAATAGAGCTGGCGTTAAGTACTTTCATGTTTTGGTAATAAGTTTTAAAAAGAGAAACTGGTGCATTAAATAAAATTGGCTAAAAAATATAGTCTGGAAAATTTTGGCGTTTTTAAAAATTTTTAAGATTATGTAAAGTTACAAGAGTATGGCTACCGTTGGTCACCATAAAACTAATAGATGGGAGTATGGACTATTTTTTTTAATATGTCTTAAGTTGCACTTTTCTGCATCTTTTGAGATCACTATTTTTTAAAAATGTTGATCTTTCGCAAATCTGGCTCAAATACGAAAGAAAAAAAGCAACAATTAGTTTTTAACTATATGTGACAAAAAAATCCATAACCTTCAAATTTCTGATAAAGACGTATTAAAAAAGATTTGTATTTTTCGAAAAAATTTAAACTGTAAATGGGAAAAGTGCCACAGAAGGCTAAAATATTGTCAAGAAAGATATCACAAATTCTTCGCTTCTACAACAATAATAGAATGCCCTGAAAATTAAAATGCACCAGTAAATGGTAAAGAAGTGTGCCCAGATGAAGCAATTTCATCACCAGCGGGACGCCCTCGCCTATCTTTTTCTGAAAAGTCTGAACATAGTAAGAGAAGAGAAGCTGCTGAATACATAGAAGTATAATAATTTAAAATGTATGAAAAAGCACTTAAGTCAAGTTAAGATAATTTTACAAATATTCATATTCTAAAAGATCCAAAATTTGGTCTAATCAGCAGATTTCTGCCACATTAATTTACAAAAATATTTAGAAAAATATTATAAAATTAGTCGATTAATAATTAAAAAAATTTAGTTTTTCCCTTAACACCGTAATGAAAACCTTCCTTTTACTTTTTTTAAAAGTATTTTTTTTTTTCTTCTAAAATTTTGCAAGATTTTGCCACTGATATCATATCTGAGCTTTGAGTCGTAAGCAGGAGTAATTCCCTTAGAAATTAACGCCAGGTTTTGATACTCCAAAATAGATTACTTTGGCGCACACTGTAATTTGGCAACTCAACACAATTAGCTAAAAAAAAACTACGGGTAGCACTCCGGGAGTGCCGGCAGAAGTGAAAACCTAATTATGAATTGTATTGTATATATAATTATAATTTTTATTTTGTACAATTATTTACGTGGTCGCTGCGAGGTCCAGAGCAAATAAAATGATTTCAAGCACAGAATAATTTATATATGCACTTTATGATTACACTTTAGGTAATATATTTTGTGATTACAACAGTACACGTGCTATTTCCAAAAAAATTATGCTTGTCAAATGTCCGGGCGTTACTACACCTGTAATTTGTTTGCAATGCTTTGGCACAAAAAGAGATGCTACAAAAGTTTAAGTTAAATATCAAGGCGAATTTATTACCAGGTTGATGTAGTGGCGTATTCGGGCAAATTTAGTACATATTTCCCGAAGCCATTTTTATTTAAATTTTGACAGCGTAGGATATGAATTTGCCTTTTGCACAAGAAAATGCCTGTTGTTTGTTTTGTTGGCGAATTGTTGTATTTAATTCTAGTTTTGTTTGTTTATTGTGCTTGAATAGTTTTTGTTTTATGATGTCTAGTTTTATTTTTATTTTTTTATTCTGTAGTTTGTTTTTCTATTTTTTTGGTGTGTTATTTTCTTTTGTTTTGGTATTCCCATAATTCATACATATATACTTATGTATGTATGGACGTATATTGTTGGTTATGTTTCTTTGTTTTATTTGCGTTTGCAAATTTTCTTTTATTTTATTTAGTCTTTATATTGACCGATGCAATTATGTTCGATTTGTATCTGTCTTTGTTATCATCAAAAAGTTGTGATTGGAAAATTGTCTTAGTAAAATTAAGGCTGTCTATATGAAGGCAAATTCATTACCAGGCATATGCACGACTACAACAATTCACCAACAAAACAACAGGCATTTGGTTTTTTACCGGCGAATTCATATCCTACGCTGTCAAAATTCTCCATGCATAAAAATGGCGCCGGAATATATGTACAAAATTTGACAGTTTGGGCAATTGATACATTCCCCCGAATTCGCCACTGCATCCACTGGTAATGAATTCGCCTTGGTCTAGAGTCTATGTAACGTGCGTTCGTCTGCTATCAAGGCGTATCCAACAGGTGAGCTTACTAGCACAGCTGACTAAGCTCGCTTCATAGCAAATTATCATACGAACTGAAACAGTTTTAAAAGTAGACATAAATAAAGGTTTTAAATTTGTTTGTGTATTTTGATATGAAGCGAGTGCTCTATATGTTGTTTTGGATTGTTGTACTTGTTGTCGAACTGCACACACCTGTTTGTTTTACCATGTCTGGTATGTAGTTGTCTGTTAAGTGTCAAATGTCCGAGCGTTACTACACCTGTAATTTGTTTGGTAGACATTCGCAGAAACAGAGATGCTACAAGTGCCAAAAACTGTGACGGTGTCGCGAAATCAGAGATTTTAGCCCACCCAAAACCTCCGTACCGCGCCAATAGAAGTTTTCACTTAAAAAATTATATGGAATTATTTTCACCTCAAAAAAATTTCTTAAATTAATTTTTTCTGTTTGGTATTTTGTTTTTAGTTCCTTCAAATTGTTTTTTCGCTTGGACAAGGGGGTAACCCTCTCCTCACAATATATTAAAGATCGTTTTACTCTTTTATTTGTAGATCGATTGGCAAAATTAGTCTTCTGCTTGTATGGGCAAGTTGGCTTTGGAAATAACGATTACGGCAGAGCTGTTTCGTTTGTTAGTTCTCTGATTTAAAATTTCCTATAAAATTTTAATTCATGGAGTGATTTACAAAATTTCTCCAATTTTTCAAAAGATTTGTTTTTTTTTTTTTTGTTTTTCGGAGGAGCAAGTTTCCCGCTGAAAATATCTATTATCATATATTGCAATTGTGAAACAATTACAGATATATACGTTTGCATATTGCTCCCAGAAAAATTTAAATGGGATTTGGACATAAGAAGTGGCCTCTTAAATTGTTGATTATGAAATAACTCTAATATTTATGGACCGATTTTAAGTTTTTAGTTTAATCTTATTAACATCATATGTATGCATTTGCGTTTGTAACGCATTAGACCCACTTTATAGTGTCAGATTTATGAAAAAAAATATTGAACAATTTTCAAGGAAGGATGACAAAACAAAAATTCGATAAATTTGTTCCATTCCCATAATCAAGAGAAATCATCTAGATTAAAAGTTTCCTTCTAGAGACGTGTCGTAAATAACCCAGTAATATAATAAATATTTACTGCCATTAATTGTTGTCAAACCAGTAAGAAATTTTAATGAGTGATAAAGATCACTCTACAACGGCATTCATTTTTCACGTCAATCATTTCATTCTTATCTAAGGAGATCAGACCAAGTTCGGCCACACAGTGTGTATATTTACACGAAACCATTCGAGCTGTTTTTACCCCCTGATAACTTTGCTCCTCTTGATCAGAATAAAATGAAACTTGAAACGTAAGGTCTCCCCACAGAGGTGACCTCACAGATTAAATTTGAAAGTTCTACCATAAAAGCTTCCCGAGATATTAAGGTGTGAAAAGTCCATATTTTAGTACATATTCACTGACTCACTGACTCATCAATATTATTGGGCAGGTCTTGGTGAGAAACTAATCAGAAAAATCTGAAAACGGGAACTTTCCACCCGGGGAGTATTGTGCCCCTTATTTGTATAGGGCATTTCCAGTAGAGCTAGAAAGCTTCAATTTTGAACACAGGTAGGTCCTGATGAGAAATTAACAAAAGTAATTTTTAAACGAACACTTTTTACCTGGAGGACTAGGGATCCCCTTCTTTGTATGGGTCACATCCAGTATAGCTAGAAAGCTGAAATTTCGCACACAGGTAGGCCCAGATAAGCAATACATATAAATATTTACACAAAAACAACTTAGAAAAAAGAAGTAAGATCCGCCCAAAAACAAAAATGTGAAAATAAGGCCAAGTTCCTATCAAAATAAGGACCAAGTTCTTGATGGGTACAATTCCATCTAATTTTTAGGCAACCTGTAAGCTTGGCAAAATTTTTTTTGGAAAAGATTTCTTGGAAACATATTGCCAACTTATAGGTTGCCTATTATTAAATTGTTAATAAAAAATCAATATTTTAAATCTCTAACAGAGTCATGTTAAGTTGGTAACAGAGCTCTGTTGAAACGCATGGTTCGGGTCTAGGGTTGAAAATTTAACTTCAGGCGCATCTATTTTAAAGGAAATCACTTACTAAAATTCAGTACATGTCTTTTTTTAGTGTAGAGTGTCATGTTATCAATTTATGACTAATGAGTACAGTTGTGGTTGATCACCTATGCCACCAAAAAAAAAAATGCTGTTGGGGAAAAAATCGTGCGCTTAATTCGTTTGTCTCTGTTATTGTTCAATATGTTTAATGGAGAAATAGAAAAATCCCACGATATCCGCCATAGTTGGACTAGTCCAATCGTCTTTTTTTTCTTTTCTTGCAAAGGTACACTTTTGTAATCTTGCTCTTCATCAAATGAAACAACTTAAAACACAAATGCAATCGTTTCTTTTTTTTGTTTGTTTGTTTTATATAAATGCGGAATTTTTATTCTCTTTGCACAAAAAATAAATAAACACATTAATTAATTAAATATACATAAATAAATAATTTAAATAAATTATAATAAAATAAACATTTAGCACTTTACGAAGCAGTTAATAGAATAAATGAAAAAATTAACTTTTTTTTATAGGAAACTTATTATTTAAAATGCAATAAAATAAAATGTAAACAAATAAATGAAAGAAAAAATAAAAAAATATTGGAAAAGAGTACTTAAAATCTAACGGAAAAATAGAACACAATGGATGCGGAAGTAAACGGCTTTGAAAAATTCTCTAAAGAAAAATACAGTTATGAAAAGAAAAATGTGATAAATTGATAAATAGAAAATAAGAAATAATGTTTGTAATCTGTCCGTATATCAGTCTAAATCTATAAGTCAGTCTGTCTGTCTGTCTCTCAGTGTCTCTGTCTCTCTGTCTCTCTGTCTGTCTCATTGTCTGTCTGACTGCCGGTGCAAATGTACATATAAAAAAAAAATAATAATAATAATAATAATAATGGAAGCACGTT
>OX371260.1:21186589-21259392 GCA_947311025.1 Lypha dubia | reverse complement strand
AATTCTCAAATACAATTGAGAAATCGGACTTACATAGTCTATAAGTATGGATCCTTGGCTTTAATTTCCCATTGGTCCAAATGAGGGACAAACATAAATCTGCCCACAAATAGCCAAATTCCCGTAGAGCTGAACAAAATTTACACAATTTTAATCTTTAAAATTTTATAGAAAAATTCTCAAATACAATTGAGAAATCGGACTTACATAGTCTATAAGTATGGATCCTTGGCTTTAATTTCCCATTGGTCCAAATGAGTGACAAACAAATTTTATAGAAAAATTCTCAAATACAATTGAGAAATCGGACTTACATAGTCTATAAGTATGGATCCTTGGCTTTAATTTCCCATTGGTCCAAATGAGTGACAAACAAATTTTATAGAAAAATTCTCAAATACAATTGAGAAATCGGACTTACATAGTCTATAAGTATGGATCCTTGGCTTTAATTTCCCATTGGTCCAAATAAGTGACAAACATAAATGTGCCCACAAATAGCCAAATTCCCGTAGAGCTGAACAAAATTTACACAATTTTAATCTTTAAAATTTTATAGAAAAATTCTCAAATACAATTGAGAAATCGGACTTACATAGTCTATAAGTATGGATCCTTGGCTTTAATTTCCCATTGGTCCAAATGAGTGACAAACAAATTTTATAGAAAAATTCTCAAATACAATTGAGAAATCGGACTTACATAGTCTATAAGTATGGATCCTTGGCTTTAATTTCCCATTGGTCCAAATGAGTGACAAACAAATTTTATAGAAAAATTCTCAAATACAATTGAGAAATCGGACTTACATAGTCTATAAGTATGGATCCTTGGCTTTAATTTCCCATTGGTCCAAATAAGTGACAAACATAAATGTGCCCACAAATAGCCAAATTCCCGTAGAGTTGAACAAAATTTACACAATTTTAATCTTTACAATTTTATAGAAAAATTCTCAAATACAATTGAGAAATCGGACTTACATAGTCTATAAGTATGGATCCTTGGCTTTAATTTCCCATTGGTCCAAATAAGTGACAAACATAAATGTGCCCACAAATAGCCAAATTCCCGTAGAGCTGAACAAAATTTACACAATTTTAATCTTTTAAATTTTATAGAAAAATTCTCAAATACAATTGAGAAATCGGACTTACATAGTCTATAAGTATGGATCCTTGGCTTTAATTTCCCATTGGTCCAAATAAGTGACAAACATAAATGTGCCCACAAATAGCCAAATTCCCGTAGAGCTGAACAAAATTTACACAATTTTAATCTTTTAAATTTTATAGAAAAATTCTCAAATACAATTGAGAAATCGGACTTACATAGTCTATAAGTATGGATCCTTGGCTTTAATTTCCCATTGGTCCAAATGAGTGACAAACAAATTTTATAGAAAAATTCTCAAATACAATTGAGAAATCGGACTTACATAGTCTATAAGTATGGATCCTTGGCTTTAATTTCCCATTGGTCCAAATAAGTGACAAACATAAATGTGCCCACAAATAGCCAAATTCCCGTAGAGCTGAACAAAATTTACACAATTTTAATCTTTAAAATTTTATAGAAAAATTCTCAAATACAATTGAGAAATTGGACTTACATAGTCTATAAGTATGGATCCTTGGCTTTAATTTCCCATTGGTCCAAATGAGTGACAAACATAAATGTGCCCACAAATAGCCAAATTCCCGTAGAGCTGAACAAAATTTACACAATTTTAATCTCTAAAATTTTATAGAAAAATTCTCAAATACAAATGAGAAATTGGACTTACATAGTCTATAAGTATGGATCCTTGGCTTTAATTTCCCATTGGTCCAAATGAGGGACAAACATAAATGTGCCCACAAATAGCCAAATTCCCGTAGAGCTGAACAAAATTTACACAATTTTAATTTTTAAAATTTTATAGAAAAATTCTCAAATACAATTGAGAAATTGGACTTACATAGTCTATAAGTATGGATCCTTGGCTTTAATTTCCCATTGGTCCAAATAAGTGACAAACATAAATGTGCCCACAAATAGCCAAATTCCCGTAGAGCTGAACAAAATTTACACAATTTTAATCTTTAAAATTTTATAGAAAAATTCTCAAATACAATTGAGAAATTGGACTTACATAGTCTATAAGTATGGATCCTTGGCTTTAATTTCCCATTGGTCCAAATAAGTGACAAACATAAATGTGCCCACAAATAGCCAAATTCCCGTAGAGCTGAACAAAATTTACACAATTTTAATCTTTAAAATTTTATAGAAAAATTCTCAAATACAATTGAGAAATTGGACTTACATAGTCTATAAGTATGGATCCTTGGCTTTAATTTCCCATTGGTCCAAATAAGTGACAAACATAAATGTGCCCACAAATAGCCAAATTCCCGTAGAGCTGAACAAAATTTACACAATTTTAATTTCTAAAATTTTATAGAAAAATTCTCAAATACAAATGAGAAATTGGACTTACATAGTCTATAAGTATGGATCCTTGGCTTTAATTTCCCATTGGTCCAAATGAGGGACAAACATAAATGTGCCCACAAATAGCCAAATTCCCGTAGAGCTGAACAAAATTTACACAATTTTAATCTTTAAAATTTTATAGAAAAATTCTCAAATACAATTGAGAAATTGGACTTACATAGTCTATAAGTATGGATCCTTGGCTTTAATTTCCCATTGGTCCAAATAAGTGACAAACATAAATGTGCCCACAAATAGCCAAATTCCCGTAGAGCTGAACAAAATTTACACAATTTTAATCTTTAAAATTTTATAGAAAAATTCTCAAATACAATTGAGAAATTGGACTTACATAGTCTATAAGTATGGATCCTTGGCTTTAATTTCCCATTGGTCCAAATAAGTGACAAACATAAATGTGCCCACAAATAGCCAAATTCCCGTAGAGCTGAACAAAATTTACACAATTTTAATTTCTAAAATTTTATAGAAAAATTCTCAAATACAAATGAGAAATTGGACTTACATAGTCTATAAGTATGGATCCTTGGCTTTAATTTCCCATTGGTCCAAATGAGGGACAAACATAAATGTGCCCACAAATAGCCAAATTCCCGTAGAGCTGAACAAAATTTACACAATTTTAATCTTTAAAATTTTATAGAAAAATTCTCAAATACAATTGAGAAATTGGACTTACATAGTCTATAAGTATGGATCCTTGGCTTTAATTTCCCATTGGTCCAAATAAGTGACAAACATAAATGTGCCCACAAATAGCCAAATTCCCGTAGAGCTGAACAAAATTTACACAATTTTAATCTTTAAAATTTTATAGAAAAATTCTCAAATACAATTGAGAAATTGGACTTACATAGTCTATAAGTATGGATCCTTGGCTTTAATTTCCCATTGGTCCAAATAAGTGACAAACATAAATGTGCCCACAAATAGCCAAATTCCCGTAGAGCTGAACAAAATTTACACAATTTTAATCTTTAAAATTTTATAGAAAAATTCTCAAATACAATTGAGAAATTGGACTTACATAGTCTATAAGTATGGATCCTTGGCTTTAATTTCCCATTGGTCCAAATAAGTGACAAACATAAATGTGCCCACAAATAGCCAAATTCCCGTAGAGCTGAACAAAATTTACACAATTTTAATCTTTAAAATTTTATAGAAAAATTCTCAAATACAATTGAGAAATTGGACTTACATAGTCTATAAGTATGGATCCTTGGCTTTAATTTCCCATTGGTCCAAATAAGTGACAAACATAAATGTGCCCACAAATAGCCAAATTCCCGTAGAGCTGAACAAAATTTACACAATTTTAATCTTTAAAATTTTATAGAAAAATTCTCAAATACAATTGAGAAATTGGACTTACATAGTCTATAAGTATGGATCCTTGGCTTTAATTTCCCATTGGTCCAAATAAGTGACAAACATAAATGTGCCCACAAATAGCCAAATTCCCGTAGAGCTGAACAAAATTTACACAATTTTAATCTTTAAAATTTTATAGAAAAATTCTCAAATACAATTGAGAAATTGGACTTACATAGTCTATAAGTATGGATCCTTGGCTTTAATTTCCCATTGGTCCAAATAAGTGACAAACATAAATGTGCCCACAAATAGCCAAATTCCCGTAGAGCTGAACAAAATTTACACAATTTTAATCTTTAAAATTTTATAGAAAAATTCTCAAATACAATTGAGAAATTGGACTTACATAGTCTATAAGTATGGATCCTTGGCTTTAATTTCCCATTGGTCCAAATAAGTGACAAACATAAATGTGCCCACAAATAGCCAAATTCCCGTAGAGCTGAACAAAATTTACACAATTTTAATCTTTAAAATTTTATAGAAAAATTCTCAAATACAATTGAGAAATTGGACTTACATAGTCTATAAGTATGGATCCTTGGCTTTAATTTCCCATTGGTCCAAATAAGTGACAAACATAAATGTGCCCACAAATAGCCAAATTCCCGTAGAGCTGAACAAAATTTACACAATTTTAATCTTTAAAATTTTATAGAAAAATTCTCAAATACAATTGAGAAATTGGACTTACATAGTCTATAAGTATGGATCCTTGGCTTTAATTTCCCATTGGTCCAAATAAGTGACAAACATAAATGTGCCCACAAATAGCCAAATTCCCGTAGAGCTGAACAAAATTTACACAATTTTAATTTCTAAAATTTTATAGAAAAATTCTCAAATACAAATGAGAAATTGGACTTACATAGTCTATAAGTATGGATCCTTGGCTTTAATTTCCCATTGGTCCAAATGAGGGACAAACATAAATGTGCCCACAAATAGCCAAATTCCCGTAGAGCTGAACAAAATTTACACAATTTTAATCTTTAAAATTTTATAGAAAAATTCTCAAATACAATTGAGAAATTGGACTTACATAGTCTATAAGTATGGATCCTTGGCTTTAATTTCCCATTGGTCCAAATAAGTGACAAACATAAATGTGCCCACAAATAGCCAAATTCCCGTAGAGCTGAACAAAATTTACACAATTTTAATCTTTAAAATTTTATAGAAAAATTCTCAAATACAATTGAGAAATTGGACTTACATAGTCTATAAGTATGGATCCTTGGCTTTAATTTCCCATTGGTCCAAATAAGTGACAAACATAAATGTGCCCACAAATAGCCAAATTCCCGTAGAGCTGAACAAAATTTACACAATTTTAATTTCTAAAATTTTATAGAAAAATTCTCAAATACAAATGAGAAATTGGACTTACATAGTCTATAAGTATGGATCCTTGGCTTTAATTTCCCATTGGTCCAAATGAGGGACAAACATAAATGTGCCCACAAATAGCCAAATTCCCGTAGAGCTGAACAAAATTTACACAATTTTAATCTTTAAAATTTTATAGAAAAATTCTCAAATACAATTGAGAAATTGGACTTACATAGTCTATAAGTATGGATCCTTGGCTTTAATTTCCCATTGGTCCAAATAAGTGACAAACATAAATGTGCCCACAAATAGCCAAATTCCCGTAGAGCTGAACAAAATTTACACAATTTTAATCTTTAAAATTTTATAGAAAAATTCTCAAATACAATTGAGAAATCGGACTTACATAGTCTATAAGTATGGATCCTTGGCTTTAATTTCCCATTGGTCCAAATGAGTGACAAACAAATTTTATAGAAAAATTCTCAAATACAATAGCGAAATCGGACTTACATAGTCTATAAGTATGGATCCTTGGCTTTAATTTCCCATTGGTCCAAATAAGTGACAAACATAAATGTGCCCACAAATAGCCAAATTCCCGAAGAGCTGAACAAAATTTACACAATTTTAATCTTTAAAATTTTATAGAAAAATTCTCAAATACAATTGAGAAATTGGACTTACATAGTCTATAAGTATGGATCCTTGGCTTTAATTTCCCATTGGTCCAAATAAGTGACAAACATAAATGTGCCCACAAATAGCCAAATTCCCGTAGAGCTGAACAAAATTTACACAATTTTAATCTTTAAAATTTTATAGAAAAATTCTCAAATACAATTGAGAAATCGGACTTACATAGTCTATAAGTATGGATCCTTGGCTTTAATTTCCCATTGGTCCAAATGAGTGACAAACAAATTTTATAGAAAAATTCTCAAATACAATAGCGAAATCAGACTTACATAGTCTATAAGTATGGATCCTTGGCTTTAATTTCCCATTGGTCCAAATAAGTGACAAACATAAATGTGCCCACAAATAGCCAAATTCCCGAAGAGCTGAACAAAATTTACACAATTTTAATCTTTAAAATTTTATAGAAAAATTCTCAAATACAATTGAGAAATTGGACTTACATAGTCTATAAGTATGGATCCTTGGCTTTAATTTCCTATTGGTCCAAATAAGTGACAAACATAAATGTGCCCACAAATAGCCAAATTCCCGTAGAGCTGAACAAAATTTACACAATTTTAATATTTAAAATTTTATAGAAAAATTCTCAAATACAATTGAGAAATCGGACTTACATAGTCTATAAGTATGGATCCTTGGCTTTAATTTCCCATTGGTCCAAATGAGTGACAAACAAATTTTATAGAAAAATTCTCAAATACAATAGCGAAATCGGACTTACATAGTCTATAAGTATGGATCCTTGGCTTTAATTTCCCATTGGTCCAAATAAGTGACAAACATAAATGTGCCCACAAATAGCCAAATTCCCGAAGAGCTGAACAAAATTTACACAATTTTAATCTTTAAAATTTTATAGAAAAATTCTCAAATACAATAGCTAAATCGGACTTACATAGTCTATAAGTATGGATCCTTGGCTTTAATTTCCCATTGGTCCAAATGAGTGACAAACAAATTTTATAGAAAAATTCTCAAATACAATAGCTAAATCGGACTTACATAGTCTATAAGTATGGATCCTTGGCTTTAATTTCCCATTGGTCCAAATAAGTGACAAACAAATTTTATAGAAAAATTCTCAAATACAATTGAGAAATCGGACTTACATAGTCTATAAGTATGGATCCTTGGCTTTAATTTCCCATTGGTCCAAATGAGGGACAAACATAAATCTGCCCACAAATAGCCAAATTCCCGTAGAGCTGAACAAAATTTACACAATTTTAATCTTTAAAATTTTATAGAAAAATTCTCAAATACAATTGAGAAATCGGACTTACATAGTCTATAAGTATGGATCCTTGGCTTTAATTTCCCATTGGTCCAAATGAGTGAGAAACAAATTTTATAGAAAAATTCTCAAATACAATTGAGAAATCGGACTTACATAGTCTATAAGTATGGATCCTTGGCTTTAATTTCCCATTGGTCCAAATGAGTGACAAACAAATTTTATAGAAAAATTCTCAAATACAATTGAGAAATCGGACTTACATAGTCTATAAGTATGGATCCTTGGCTTTAATTTCCCACTGGTCCAAATGAGTGACAAACAAATTTTATAGAAAAATTCTCAAATACAATTGAGAAATTGGACTTACATAGTCTATAAGTATGGATCCTTGGCTTTAATTTCCCATTGGTCCAAATGAGTGACAAACAAATTTTATAGAAAAATTCTCAAATACAATTGAGAAATCGGACTTACATAGTCTATAAGTATGGATCCTTGGCTTTAATTTCCCATTGGTCCAAATGAGTGACAAACAAATTTTATAGAAAAATTCTCAAATACAATTGAGAAATTGGACTTACATAGTCTATAAGTATGGATCCTTGGCTTTAATTTCCCATTGGTCCAAATGAGTGACAAACAAATTTTATAGAAAAATTCTCAAATACAATTGAGAAATCGGACTTACATAGTCTATAAGTATGGATCCTTGGCTTTAATTTCCCATTGGTCCAAATGAGTGACAAACAAATTTTATAGAAAAATTCTCAAATACAATTGAGAAATTGGACTTACATAGTCTATAAGTATGGATCCTTGGCTTTAATTTCCCATTGGTCCAAATGAGTGACAAACAAATTTTATAGAAAAATTCTCAAATACAATTGAGAAATCGGACTTACATAGTCTATAAGTATGGATCCTTGGCTTTAATTTCCCATTGGTCCAAATGAGTGAGAAACAAATTTTATAGAAAAATTCTCAAATACAATTGAGAAATCGGACTTACATAGTCTATAAGTATGGATCCTTGGCTTTAATTTCCCATTGGTCCAAATGAGTGACAAACAAATTTTATAGAAAAATTCTCAAATACAATTGAGAAATCGGACTTACATAGTCTATAAGTATGGATCCTTGGCTTTAATTTCCCACTGGTCCAAATGAGTGACAAACAAATTTTATAGAAAAATTCTCAAATACAATTGAGAAATTGGACTTACATAGTCTATAAGTATGGATCCTTGGCTTTAATTTCCCATTGGTCCAAATGAGTGACAAACAAATTTTATAGAAAAATTCTCAAATACAATTGAGAAATCGGACTTACATAGTCTATAAGTATGGATCCTTGGCTTTAATTTCCCATTGGTCCAAATGAGTGACAAACAAATTTTATAGAAAAATTCTCAAATACAATTGAGAAATTGGACTTACATAGTCTATAAGTATGGATCCTTGGCTTTAATTTCCCATTGGTCCAAATGAGTGACAAACAAATTTTATAGAAAAATTCTCAAATACAATTGAGAAATCGGACTTACATAGTCTATAAGTATGGATCCTTGGCTTTAATTTCCCATTGGTCCAAATGAGTGACAAACAAATTTTATAGAAAAATTCTCAAATACAATAGCGAAATCGGACTTACATAGTCTATAAGTATGGATCCTTGGCTGTAATTTCCCATTGGTCCAAATAAGTGACAAACATAAATGTGCCCACAAATAGCCAAATTCCCGTAGAGCTGAACAAAATTTACACAATTTTAATCTTTAAAATTTTATAGAAAAATTCTCAAATACAATTGAGAAATCGGACTTACATAGTCTATAAGTATGGATCCTTGGCTTTAATTTCCCATTGGTCCAAATAAGTGACAAACATAAATGTGCCCACAAATAGCCAAATTCCCGAAGAGCTGAACAAAATTTACACAATTTTAATCTTTAAAATTTTATAGAAAAATTCTCAAATACAATAGCTAAATCGGACTTACATAGTCTATAAGTATGGATCCTTGGCTTTAATTTCCCATTGGTCCAAATGAGTGACAAAAAAATTTTATAGAAAAATTCTCAAATACAATAGCTAAATCGGACTTACATAGTCTATAAGTATGGATCCTTGGCTTTAATTTCCCATTGGTCCAAATAAGTGACAAACATAAATGTGCCCACAAATAGCCAAATTCCCGAAGAGCTGAACAAAATTTACACAATTTTAATCTTTAAAATTTTATAGAAAAATTCTCAAATACAATTGAGAAATCGGACTTACATAGTCTATAAGTATGGATCCTTGGCTTTAATTTCCCATTGGTCCAAATGAGTGAGAAACAAATTTTATAGAAAAATTCTCAAATACAATTGAGAAATCGGACTTACATAGTCTATAAGTATGGATCCTTGGCTTTAATTTCCCATTGGTCCAAATGAGTGACAAACAAATTTTATAGAAAAATTCTCAAATACAATTGAGAAATCGGACTTACATAGTCTATAAGTATGGATCCTTGGCTTTAATTTCCCACTGGTCCAAATGAGTGACAAACAAATTTTATAGAAAAATTCTCAAATACAATTGAGAAATTGGACTTACATAGTCTATAAGTATGGATCCTTGGCTTTAATTTCCCATTGGTCCAAATGAGTGACAAACAAATTTTATAGAAAAATTCTCAAATACAATTGAGAAATCGGACTTACATAGTCTATAAGTATGGATCCTTGGCTTTAATTTCCCATTGGTCCAAATGAGTGAGAAACAAATTTTATAGAAAAATTCTCAAATACAATTGAGAAATCGGACTTACATAGTCTATAAGTATGGATCCTTGGCTTTAATTTCCCATTGGTCCAAATGAGTGACAAACAAATTTTATAGAAAAATTCTCAAATACAATTGAGAAATCGGACTTACATAGTCTATAAGTATGGATCCTTGGCTTTAATTTCCCATTGGTCCAAATAAGTGACAAACATAAATGTGCCCACAAATAGCCAAATTCCCGTAGAGCTGAACAAAATTTACACAATTTTAATCTTTAAAATTTTATAGAAAAATTCTCAAATACAATTGAGAAATCGGACTTACATAGTCTATAAGTATGGATCCTTGGCTTTAATTTCCAATTGGTCCAAATGAGTGACAAGTAAATTTTATAGAAAAATTCTCAAATACAATTGAGAAATCGGACTTACATAGTCTATAAGTATGGATCCTTGGCTTTAATTTCCCATTGGTCCAAATAAGTGACAAACATAAATGTGCCCACAAATAGCCAAATTCCCGTAGAGCTGAACAAAATTTACACAATTTTAATCTTTAAAATTTTATAGAAAAATTCTCAAATACAATTGAGAAATCGGACTTACATAGTCTATAAGTATGGATCCTTGGCTTTAATTTCCAATTGGTCCAAATGAGTGACAAGTAAATTTTATAGAAAAATTCTCAAATACAATTGAGAAATCGGACTTACATAGTCTATAAGTATGGATCCTTGGCTTTAATTTCCCATTGGTCCAAATAAGTGACAAACATAAATGTGCCCACAAATAGCCAAATTCCCGTAGAGCTGAACAAAATTTACACAATTTTAATCTTTAAAATTTTATAGAAAAATTCTCAAATACAATTGAGAAATCGGACTTACATAGTCTATAAGTATGGATCCTTGGCTTTAATTTCCAATTGGTCCAAATGAGTGACAAGTAAATTTTATAGAAAAATTCTCAAATACAATTGAGAAATCGGACTTACATAGTCTATAAGTATGGATCCTTGGCTTTAATTTCCCATTGGTCCAAATAAGTGACAAACATAAATGTGCCCACAAATAGCCAAATTCCCGTAGAGCTGAACAAAATTTACACAATTTTAATCTTTAAAATTTTATAGAAAAATTCTCAAATACAATTGAGAAATCGGACTTACATAGTCTATAAGTATGGATCCTTGGCTTTAATTTCCCATTGGTCAAATAAGTCACAAACATAAATGTGCCCACAAATAGCCAAATTCCCGTAGAGCTGAACAAAATTTACACAATTTTAATCTTTAAAATTTTATAGAAAAATTCTCAAATACAATTGAGAAATTGGACTTACATAGTCTATAAGTATGGGTCCTAGGCTTTAATTTCCCATTGGTCCAAATAAGTGACAAACATAAATGTGCCCACAAATAGCCAAATTCCCGTAGAGCTGAACAAAATTTACACAATTTTAATCTTTAAAATTTTATAGAAAAATTCTCAAATACAATTGAGAAATCGGACTTACATAGTCTATAAGTATGGATCCTTGGCTTTAATTTCCCACTGGTCCAAATGAGTGACAAACAAATTTTATAGAAAAATTCTCAAATACAATTGAGAAATTGGACTTACATAGTCTATAAGTATGGATCCTTGGCTTTAATTTCCCATTGGTCCAAATGAGTGACAAACAAATTTTATAGAAAAATTCTCAAATACAATAGCGAAATCGGACTTACATAGTCTATAAGTATGGATCCTTGGCTTTAATTTCCCATTGGTCCAAATAAGTGACAAACATAAATGTGCCCACAAATAGCCAAATTCCCGTAGAGCTGAACAAAATTTACACAATTTTAATCTTTAAAATTTTATAGAAAAATTCTCAAATACAATTGAGAAATTGGACTTACATAGTCTATAAGTATGGGTCCTAGGCTTTAATTTCCCATTGGTCCAAATAAGTGACAAACATAAATGTGCCCACAAATAGCCAAATTCCCGTAGAGCTGAACAAAATTTACACAATTTTAATCTTTAAAATTTTATAGAAAAATTCTCAAATACAATTGAGAAATCGGACTTACATAGTCTATAAGTATGGATCATTGGCTTTAATTTCCCATTGGTCCAAATGAGTGACAAACAAATTTTATAGAAAAATTCTCAAATACAATTGAAAAATCGGACTTACATAGTCTATAAGTATGGATCCTTGGCTTTAATTTCCCATTGGTCCAAATAAGTGACAAACATAAATGTGCCCACAAATAGCCAAATTCCCGTAGAGCTGAACAAAATTTACACAATTTTAATCTTTAAAATTTTATAGAAAAATTCTCAAATACAATTGAGAAATCGGACTTACATAGTCTATAAGTATCGATCCTTGGCCTTAATTTCCCATTGGTCCAAATGAGTGACAAACAAATTTTATAGAAAAATTCTCAAATACAATTGAAAAATCGGACTTACATAGTCTATAAGTATGGATCCTTGGCTTTAATTTCCCATTGGTCCAAATAAGTGACAAACATAAATGTGCCCACAAATAGCCAAATTCCCGTAGAGCTGAACAAAATTTACACAATTTTAATCTTTAAAATTTTATAGAAAAATTCTCAAATACAATTGAGAAATCGGACTTACATAGTCTATAAGTATGGATCCTTGGCTTTAATTTCCCATTGGTCCAAATAAGTGACAAACAAATTTTATAGAAAAATTCTCAAATACAATTGAAAAATCGGACTTACATAGTCTATAAGTATGGATCCTTGGCTTTAATTTCCCATTGGTCCAAATAAGTGACAAACAAATTTAATAGAAAAATTCTCAAATACAATAGAGAAATCGGACTTACATAGTCTATAAGTATGGATCCTAGGCTTTAATTTCCCATTGGTCCAAATAAGTGACAAACATAAATGTGCCCACAAATAGCCAAATTCCCGTAGAGCTGAACAAAATTTACACAATTTTAATCTTTAAAATTTTATAGAAAAATTCTCAAATATAATTGAGAAATTGGACTTACATAGTCTATAAGTATGGATCCTTGGCTTTAATTTCCCATTGGTCCAAATAAGTGACAAACAAATTTAATAGAAAAATTCTCAAATACAATAGAGAAATCGGACTTACATAGTCTATAAGTATGGATCCTAGGCCTTAATTTCCCATTGGTCCAAATGAGTGACAAACAAATTTTATAGAAAAATTCTCAAATACAATTGAGAAATCGGACTTACATAGTCTATAAGTATGGATCCTTGGCTTTAATTTCCCATTGGTCCAAATGAGTGACAAACAAATTTTATAGAAAAATTCTCAATTACAATTGAGAAATCGGACTTACATAGTCTATAAGTATGGATCCTTGGCTTTAATTTCCCATTGGTCCAAATGAGTGACAAACATAAATGTGCCCACAAATAGCCAAATTCCCGTAGAGCTGAACAAAGTTTACACAATTTTAATCTTTAAAAGTTTATAGAAAAATTCTCAAATACAATTGAGAAATTGGACTTACATAGTCTATAAGTATGGATCCTTGGCTTTAATTTCCCATTGGTCCAAATGAGTGACAAACAAATTTTATAGAAAAATTCTCAAATACAATTGAGAAATTGGACTTACATAGTCTATAAGTATGGATCCTTGGCTTTAATTTCCCATTGGTCCAAATAAGTGACAAACATAAATGTGCCCACAAATAGCCAAATTCCCGTAGAGCTGCACAAAATTTACACAATTTTAATCTTTAAAATTTTATAGAAAAATTCTCAAATACAATTAAGAAATTGGACTTACATAGTCTATAAGTATGGATCCTTGGCTTTAATTTCCCATTGGTCCAAATGAGTGACAAACAAATTTTATAGAAAAATTCTCAAATACAATTGAAAAATCGGACTTACATAGTCTATAAGTATGGATCCTTGGCTTTAATTTCCCATTGGTCCAAATGAGTGACAAACAAATTTAATAGAACAATTCTCAAATACAATAGAGAAATCGGACTTACATAGTCTATAAGTATGGATCCTTGGCTTTAATTTCTAATTGGTCCAAATGAGTGACAAACAAATTTTATAGAAAAATTCTCAAATACAATTGAAAAATCGGACTTACATAGTCTATAAGTATGGATCCTTGGCTTTAATTTCCCATTGGTCCAAATGAGTGACAAACAAATTTAATAGAAAAATTCTCAAATACAATAGAGAAATCGGACTTACATAGTCTATAAGTATGGATCCTAGGCTTTAATTTCCCATTGGTCCAAATAAGTGACAAACAAATTTAATAGAAAAATTCTCAAATACAATAGAGAAATCGGACTTACATAGTCTATAAGTATGGATCCTAGGCTTTAATTTCCCATTGGTCCAAATAAGTGACAAACATAAATGTGCCCACAAATAGCCAAATTCCCGTAGAGCTGAACAAAATTTACACAATTTTAATCTTTAAAATTTTATAGAAAAATTCTCAAATACAATTGAGAAATTGGACTTACATAGTCTATAAGTATGGATCCTTGGCTTTAATTTCCTATTGGTCCAAATGAGTGACAAACAAATTTAATAGAAAAATTCTCAAATACAATAGAGAAATCGGACTTACATAGTCTATAAGTATGGATCCTTGGCTTTAATTTCCCATTGGTCCAAATGAGTGACAAACAAATTTTATAGAAAAATTCTCAAATACAATTGAGAAATCGGACTTACATAGTCTATAAGTATGGATCCTTGGCTTTAATTTCCCATTGGTCCAAATGAGTGACAAACAAATTTTATAGAAAAATTCTCAAATACAATAGAGAAATCGGACTTACATAGTCTATAAGTATGGATCCTTGGCTTTAATTTCCCATTGGTCCAAATAAGTGACAAACATAAATGTGCCCACAAATAGCCAAATTCCCGTAGAGCTGAACAAAATTTACACAATTTTAATCTTTAAAATTTTATAGAAAAATTCTCAAATGCAATTGAGAAATTGGACTTACATAGTCTATAAGTATGGATCCTTGGCTTTAGTTTCCCATTGGTCCAAATGAGTGACAAACAAATTTTATAGAAAAATTCTCAAATACAATTGAAAAATCGGACTTACATAGTCTATAAGTATGGATCCTTGGCTTTAATTTCCCATTGGTCCAAATGAGTGACAAACAAATTTTATAGAAAAATTCTCAAATACAATTGAAAAATCGGACTTACATAGTCTATAAGTATGGATCCTTGGCTTTAATTTCCCATTGGTCCAAATAAGTGACAAACATAAATGTGCCCACAAATAGCCAAATTCCCGTAGAGCTGAACAAAATTTACACAATTTTAATCTTTAAAATTTTATAGAAAAATTCTCAAATACAATTGAGAAATCGGACTTACATAGTCTATAAGTATGGATCCTTGGCTTTAATTTCCCATTGGTCCAAATGAGTGACAAACAAAGTTTATAGAAAAATTCTCAAATTCAATTGAGAAATCGGACTTACATAGTCTATAAGTATGGATCCTTGGCTTTAATTTCCCATTGGTCCAAATGAGTGACAAACAAATTTTATAGAAAAATTCTCAAATACAATTGAGAAATTGGACTTACATAGTCTATAAGTATGGATCCTTGGCTTTAATTTCCCATTGGTCCAAATGAGTGACAAACAAATTTTATAGAAAAATTCTCAAATACAATTGAAAAATCGGACTTACATAGTCTATAAGTATGGATCCTTGGCTTTAATTTCCCATTGGTCCAAATGAGTGACAAACAAATTTTATAGAAAAATTCTCAAATACAATTGAGAAATCGGACTTACATAGTCTATAAGTATGGATCCTTGGCTTTAATTTCCCATTGGTCCAAATAAGTGACAAACAAAGTTTATAGAAAAATTCTCAAATTCAATTGAGAAATCGGACTTACATAGTCTATAAGTATGGATCCTTGGCTTTAATTTCCCATTGGTCCAAATGAGTGACAAACAAATTTTATAGAAAAATTCTCAAATACAATTGAAAAATCGGACTTACATAGTCTATAAGTATGGATCCTTGGCTTTAATTTCCCATTGGTCCAAATAAGTGACAAACATAAATGTGCCCACAAATAGCCAAATTCCCGTAGAGCTGAACAAAATTTACACAATTTTAATCTTTAAAATTTTATAGAAAAATTCTCAAATACAATTGAGAAATCGGACTTACATAGTCTATAAGTATGGATCCTTGGCTTTAATTTCCCATTGGTCCAAATGAGTGACAAACAAAGTTTATAGAAAAATTCTCAAATTCAATTGAGAAATCGGACTTACATAGTCTATAAGTATGGATCCTTGGCTTTAATTTCCCATTGGTCCAAATGAGTGACAAACAAATTTTATAGAAAAATTCTCAAATACAATTGAGAAATTGGACTTACATAGTCTATAAGTATGGATCCTTGGCTTTAATTTCCCATTGGTCCAAATGAGTGACAAACAAATTTTATAGAAAAATTCTCAAATACAATTGAGAAATTGGACTTACATAGTCTATAAGTATGGATCCTTGGCTTTAATTTCCCATTGGTCCAAATGAGTGACAAACAAATTTTATAGAAAAATTCTCAAATACAATTGAAAAATCGGACTTACATAGTCTATAAGTATGGATCCTTGGCTTTAATTTCCCATTGGTCCAAATGAGTGACAAACAAATTTTATAGAAAAATTCTCAAATACAATTGAAAAATCGGACTTACATAGTCTATAAGTATGGATCCTTGGCTTTAATTTCCCATTGGTCCAAATAAGTGACAAACATAAATGTGCCCACAAATAGCCAAATTCCCGTAGAGCTGAACAAAATTTACACAATTTTAATCTTTAAAATTTTATAGAAAAATTCTCAAATACAATTGAGAAATCGGACTTACATAGTCTATAAGTATGGATCCTTGGCTTTAATTTCCCATTGGTCCAAATGAGTGACAAACAAATTTTATAGAAAAATTCTCAAATACAATTGAGAAATCGGACTTACATAGTCTATAAGTATGGATCCTTGGCTTTAATTTCCCATTGGTCCAAATGAGTGACAAACAAATTTTATAGAAAAATTCTCAAATACAATTGAGAAATTGGACTTACATAGTCTATAAGTATGGATCCTTGGCTTTAATTTCCTATTGGTCCAAATGAGTGACATTCAAATTTTATAGAAAATTCTCAAATACAATTGAGAAATCGGACTTACATAGTCTATAAGTATGGATCCTTGGCTTTAATTTCCCATTGGTCCAAATGAGTGACAAACAAATTTTATAGAAAAATTCTCAAATACAATTGAGAAATCGGACTTACATAGTCTATAAGTATGGATCCTTGGCTTTAATTTCCCATTGGTCCAAATAAGTGACAAACAAATTTAATAGAAAAATTCTCAAATACAATAGAGAAATCGGACTTACATAGTCTATAAGTACGGATCCTAGGCTTTAATTTCCCATTGGTCCAAATGAGTGACAAACATAAATGTGCCCACAAATAGCCAAATTCCCGTAGAGCTGAACAAAATTTACACAATTTTAATCTTTAAAATTTTATAGAAAAATTTTCAAATACAATTGAGAAATTGGACTTACATAGTCTATAAGTATGGATCCTTGGCTTTAATTTCCCATTGGTCCAAATGAGTGACAAACAAATTTTATAGAAAATTCTCAAATACAATTGAGAAATCGGACTTACATAGTCTATAAGTATGGATCCTTGGCTTTAATTTCCCATTGGTCCAAATGAGTGACAAACAAATTTTATAGAAAAATTCTCAAATACAATTGAGAAATCGGACTTACATAGTCTATAAGTATGGATCCTTGGCTTTAATTTCCCATTGGTCCAAATGAGTGACAAACAAATTTTATAGAAAAATTCTCAAATACAATTGAGAAATCGGACTTACATAGTCTATAAGTATGGATCCTTGGCTTTAATTTCCCATTGGTCCAAATGAGTGACAAACAAATTTTATAGAAAAATTCTCAAATACAATTGAGAAATCGGACTTACATAGTCTATAAGTATGGATCCTTGGCTTTAATTTCCCATTGGTCCAAATGAGTGACAAACAAATTTTATAGAAAAATTCTCAAATACAATTGAGAAATTGGACTTACATAGTCTATAAGTATGGATCCTTGGCTTTAATTTCCCATTGGTCCAAATGAGTGACAAACAAATTTTATAGAAAAATTCTCAAATACAATTGAGAAATCGGACTTACATAGTCTATAAGTATGGATCCTTGGCTTTAATTTCCCATTGGTCCAAATGAGTGACAAACAAATTTTATAGAAAAATTCTCAAATACAATTGAAAAATCGGACTTACATAGTCTATAAGTATGGATCCTTGGCTTTAATTTCCCATTGGTCCAAATAAGTGACAAACAAATTTAATAGAAAAATTCTCAAATAAAATAGAGAAATCGGACTTACATAGTCTATAAGTATGGATCCTAGGATTTAATTTCCCATTGGTCCAAATGAGTGACAAACATAAATGTGCCCACAAATAGCCAAATTCCCGTAGAGCTGAACAAAATTTACACAATTTTAATCTTTAAAATTTTATAGAAAAATTTTCAAATACAATTGAGAAATTGGACTTACATAGTCTATAAGTATGGATCCTTGGCTTTAATTTCCCATTGGTCCAAATGAGTGACAAACAAATTTTATAGAAAAATTCTCAAATACAATTGAGAAATCGGACTTACATAGTCTATAAGTATGGATCCTTGGCTTTAATTTCCCATTGGTCCAAATGAGTGACAAACAAATTTTATAGAAAAATTCTCAAATACAATTGAGAAATCGGACTTACATAGTCTATAAGTATGGATCCTTGGCTTTAATTTCCCATTGGTCCAAATAAGTGACAAACATAAATGTGCCCACAAATAGCCAAATTCCCGTAGAGCTGAACAAAATTTACACAATTTTAATCTTTAAAATTTTATAGAAAAATTTTCAAATACAATTGAGAAATTGGACTTACATAGTCTATAAGTATGGATCCTTGGCTTTAATTTCCCATTGGTCCAAATGAGTGACAAACAAATTTTATAGAAAAATTCTCAAATCCAATTGAGAAATCGGACTTACATAGTCTATAAGTATGGATCCTTGGCTTTAATTTCCCATTGGTCCAAATAAGTGACAAACATAAATGTGCCCACAAATAGCCAAATTCCCGTAGAGCTGAACAAAATTTACACAATTTTAATCTTTAAAATTTTATAGAAAAATTTTCAAATACAATTGAGAAATTGGACTTACATAGTCTATAAGTATGGATCCTTGGCTTTAATTTCCCATTGGTCCAAATGAGTGACAAACAAATTTTATAGAAAAATTCTCAAATACAATTGAAAAATCGGACTTACATAGTCTATAAGTATGGATCCTTGGCTTTAATTTCCCATTGGTCCAAATAAGTGACAAACATAAATGTGCCCACAAATAGCCAAATTCACGTAGAGCTGAACAAAATTTACACAATTTTAATCTTTAAAATTTTATAGAAAAATTTTCAAATACAATTGAGAAATTGGACTTACATAGTCTATAAGTATGGATCCTTGGCTTTAATTTCCCATTGGTCCAAATGAGTGACAAACAAATTTTATAGAAAAATTCTCAAATACAATTGAGAAATCGGACTTACATAGTCTATAAGTATGGATCCTTGGCTTTAATTTCCCATTGGTCCAAATAAGTGACAAACATAAATGTGCCCACAAATAGCCAAATTCCCGTAGAGCTGAACAAAATTTACACAATTTTAATCTTTAAAATTTTATAGAAAAATTTTCAAATACAATTGAGAAATTGGACTTACATAGTCTATAAGTATGGATCCTTGGCTTTAATTTCCCATTGGTCCAAATGAGTGACAAACAAATTTTATAGAAAAATTCTCAAATACAATTGAAAAATCGGACTTACATAGTCTATAAGTATGGATCCTTGGCTTTAATTTCCCATTGGTCCAAATAAGTGACAAACATAAATGTGCCCACAAATAGCCAAATTCACGTAGAGCTGAACAAAATTTACACAATTTTAATCTTTAAAATTTTATAGAAAAATTCTCATATACAATTGAGAAATTGGACTTACATAGTCTATAAGTATGGATCCTTGGCTTTAATTTCCTATTGGTCCAAATGAGTGACAAACAAATTTTATAGAAAAATTCTCAAATACAATTGAGAAATCGGACTTACATAGTCTATAAGTATGGATCCTTGGCTTTAATTTCCCATTGGTCCAAATGAGTGACAAACAAATTTTATAGAAAAATTCTCAAATACAATTGAGAAATCGGACTTACATAGTCTATAAGTATGGATCCTTGGCTTTAATTTCCCATTGGTCCAAATAAGTGACAAACATAAATGTGCCCACAAATAGCCAAATTCACGTAGAGCTGAACAAAATTTACACAATTTTAATCTAAAAATTTTATAGAAAAATTCTCATATACAATTGAGAAATTGGACTTACATAGTCTATAAGTATGGATCCTTGGCTTTAATTTCCCATTGGTCCAAATGAGTGACAAACAAATTTTATAGAAAAATTCTCAAATACAATTGAGAAATCGGACTTACATAGTCTATAAGTATGGATCCTTGGCTTTAATTTCCCGTTGGTCCAAATGAGTGACAAACAAATTTTATAGAAAAATTCTCAAATACAATTGAGAAATCGGACTTACATAGTCTATAAGTATGGATCCTTGGCTTTAATTTCCCATTGGTCCAAATGAGTGACAAACAAATTTTATAGAAAAATTCTCAAATACAATTGAGAAATCGGACTTACATAGTCTATAAGTATGGATCCTTGGCTTTAATTTCCCATTGGTCCAAATGAGTGACAAACATAAATGTGCCCACAAATAGCCAAATTCCCGTAGAGCTGAACAAAATTTACACAATTTTAATCTTTAAAATTTTATAGAAAAATTCTCAAATACAATTGAGAAATTGGACTTACATAGTCTATAAGTATGGATCCTTGGCTTTAATTTCCCATTGGTCCAAATGAGTGACAAACAAATTTTATAGAAAAATTCTCAAATACAATTGAAAAATCGGACTTACATAGTCTATAAGTATGGATCCTTGGCTTTAATTTCCCATTGGTCCAAATAAGTGACAAACATAAATGTGCCCACAAATAGCCAAATTCACGTAGAGCTGAACAAAATTTACACAATTTTAATCTTTAAAATTTTATAGAAAAATTTTCAAATACAATTGAGAAATTGGACTTACATAGTCTATAAGTATGGATCCTTGGCTTTAATTTCCCATTGGTCCAAATGAGTGACAAACAAATTTTATAGAAAAATTCTCAAATACAATTGAAAAATCGGACTTACATAGTCTATAAGTATGGATCCTTGGCTTTAATTTCCCATTGGTCCAAATAAGTGACAAACATAAATGTGCCCACAAATAGCCAAATTCACGTAGAGCTGAACAAAATTTACACAATTTTAATCTTTAAAATTTTATAGAAAAATTCTCATATACAATTGAGAAATTGGACTTACATAGTCTATAAGTATGGATCCTTGGCTTTAATTTCCTATTGGTCCAAATGAGTGACAAACAAATTTTATAGAAAAATTCTCAAATACAATTGAGAAATCGGACTTACATAGTCTATAAGTATGGATCCTTGGCTTTAATTTCCCATTGGTCCAAATGAGTGACAAACAAATTTTATAGAAAAATTCTCAAATACAATTGAAAAATCGGACTTACATAGTCTATAAGTATGGATCCTTGGCTTTAATTTCCCATTGGTCCAAATAAGTGACAAACATAAATGTGCCCACAAATAGCCAAATTCACGTAGAGCTGAACAAAATTTACACAATTTTAATCTTTAAAATTTTATAGAAAAATTCTCATATACAATTGAGAAATTGGACTTACATAGTCTATAAGTATGGATCCTTGGCTTTAATTTCCTATTGGTCCAAATGAGTGACAAACAAATTTTATAGAAAAATTCTCAAATACAATTGAGAAATCGGACTTACATAGTCTATAAGTATGGATCCTTGGCTTTAATTTCCCATTGGTCCAAATGAGTGACAAACAAATTTTATAGAAAAATTCTCAAATACAATTGAGAAATCGGACTTACATAGTCTATAAGTATGGATCCTTGGCTTTAATTTCCCATTGGTCCAAATGAGTGACAAACATAAATGTGCCCACAAATAGCCAAATTCCCGTAGAGCTGAACAAAATTTACACAATTTTAATCTTTAAAATTTTATAGAAAAATTCTCAAATACAATTGAGAAATTGGACTTACATAGTCTATAAGTATGGATCCTTGGCTTTAATTTCCCATTGGTCCAAATGAGTGACAAACAAATTGTATAGAAAAATTCTCAAATACAATAGAGAAATCGGACTTACATAGTCTATAAGTATGGATCCTTGGCTTTAATTTCCCATTGGTCCAAATAAGTGACAAACATAAATGTGCCCACAAATTGCCAAATTCCCGTAGAGCTGAACAAAATTTACACAATTTTAATCTTTAAAATTTTATAGAAAAATTCTCAAATACAATTGAGAAATCGGACTTACATAGTCTATAAGTATGGATCCTTGGCTTTAATTTCCCATTGGTCCAAATAAGTGACAAACATAAATGTGCCCACAAATAGCCAAATTCCCGTAGAGCTGAACAAAATTTACACAATTTTAATCTTTAAAATTTTATAGAAAAATTCTCAAATACAATTGAGAAATCGGACTTACATAGTCTATAAGTATGGATCCTTGGCTTTAATTTCCCATTGGTCCAAATGAGTGACAAACATAAATGTGCCCACAAATAGCCAAATTCACGTAGAGCTGAACAAAATTTACACAATTTTAATCTAAAAATTTTATAGAAAAATTCTCATATACAATTGAGAAATTGGACTTACATAGTCTATAAGTATGGATCCTTGGCTTTAATTTCCCATTGGTCCAAATGAGTGACAAACAAATTTTATAGAAAAATTCTCAAATACAATTGAGAAATCGGACTTACATAGTCTATAAGTATGGATCCTTGGCTTTAATTTCCCGTTGGTCCAAATGAGTGACAAACAAATTTTATAGAAAAATTCTCAAATACAATTGAGAAATCGGACTTACATAGTCTATAAGTATGGATCCTTGGCTTTAATTTCCCATTGGTCCAAATGAGTGACAAACAAATTTTATAGAAAAATTCTCAAATACAATTGAGAAATCGGACTTACATAGTCTATAAGTATGGATCCTTGGCTTTAATTTCCCATTGGTCCAAATGAGTGACAAACATAAATGTGCCCACAAATAGCCAAATTCCCGTAGAGCTGAACAAAATTTACACAATTTTAATCTTTAAAATTTTATAGAAAAATTCTCAAATACAATTGAGAAATTGGACTTACATAGTCTATAAGTATGGATCCTTGGCTTTAATTTCCCATTGGTCCAAATGAGTGACAAACAAATTGTATAGAAAAATTCTCAAATACAATAGAGAAATCGGACTTACATAGTCTATAAGTATGGATCCTTGGCTTTAATTTCCCATTGGTCCAAATAAGTGACAAACATAAATGTGCCCACAAATTGCCAAATTCCCGTAGAGCTGAACAAAATTTACACAATTTTAATCTTTAAAATTTTATAGAAAAATTCTCAAATACAATTGAGAAATCGGACTTACATAGTCTATAAGTATGGATCCTTGGCTTTAATTTCCCATTGGTCCAAATAAGTGACAAACATAAATGTGCCCACAAATAGCCAAATTCCCGTAGAGGTGAACAAAATTTACACAATTTTAATCTTTAAAATTTTATAGAAAAATTCTGAAATACAATTGAGAAATCGGACTTACATAGTCTATAAGTATGGATCCTTGGCTTTAATTTCCCATTGGTCCAAATGAGTGACAAACAAATGTTATAGAAAAATTCTCAAATACAATAAAGAAATCGGACTTACATAGTCTATAAGTATGGATACTTGGCTTTAATTTACCATTGGTCCAAATAAGTGACAAACATAAATGTGCCCACAAATAGCCAAATTCCCGTAGAGCTGAACAAAATTTACACAATTTTAATCTTTAAAATTTTATAGAAAATTTCTCAAATACAATTGAGAAATCGGACTTACATAGTCTATAAGTATGGATACTTGGCTTTAATTTACCATTGGTCCAAATAAGTGACAAACATAAATGTGCCCACAAATAGCCAAATTCCCGTAGAGCTGAACAAAATTTACACAATTTTAATCTTTAAAATTTTATAGAAAAATTCTCAAATACAATTGAGAAATCGGACTTACATAGTCTATAAGTATGGATCCTTGGCTTTAATTTCCCATTGGTCCAAATGAGTGACAAACAAATTTTATAGAAAAATTCTCAAATACAATTGAGAAATCGGACTTACATAGTCTATAAGTATGGATCCTTGGCTTTAATTTCCCATTGGTCCAAATGAGTGACAAACAAATTTTATAGAAAAATTCTCAAATACAATTGAGAAATCGGACTTACATAGTCTATAAGTATGGATCCTTGGCTTTAATTTCCCACTGGTCCAAATGAGTGACAAACAAATTTTATAGAAAAATTCTCAAATACAATTGAGAAATCGGACTTACATAGTCTATAAGTATGGATCCTTGGATTTAATTTCCCACTGGTCCAAATGAGTGACAAACAAATTTTATAGAAAAATTCTCAAATACAATAGAGAAATCGGACTTACATAGTCTATAAGTATGGATCCTTGGCTTTAATTTCCCATTGGTCCAAATGAGTGACAAACAAATTTTATAGAAAAATTCTCAAATACAATTGAGAAATCGGACTTACATAGTCTATAAGTATGGATCCTTGGATTTAATTTCCCACTGGTCCAAATGAGTGACAAACAAATTTTATAGAAAAATTCTCAAATACAATTGAGAAATCGGACTTACATAGTCTATAAGTATGGATCCTTGGATTTAATTTCCCACTGGTCCAAATGAGTGACAAACAAATTTTATAGAAAAATTCTCAAATACAATATAGAAATCGGACTTACATAGTCTATAAGTATGGATCCTTGGATTTAATTTCCCATTGGTCCAAATGAGTGACAAACAAATTTTATAGAAAAATTCTCAAATAAAATTGAGAAATCGGACTTACATAGTCTATAAGTATGGATCCTTGGATTTAATTTCCCACTGGTCCAAATGAGTGACAAACAAATTTTATAGAAAAATTCTCAAATACAATAGAGAAATCGGACTTACATAGTCTATAAGTATGGATCCTTGGATTTAATTTCCCATTGGTCCAAATGAGTGACAAACAAATTTTATAGAAAAATTCTCAAATACAATTGAGAAATCGGACTTACATAGTCTATAAGTATGGATCCTAGGCTTTAATTTCCCATTGGTCCAAATGAGTGACAAACAAATTTTATAGAAAAATTCTCAAATACAATTGAGAAATCGGACTTACATAGTCTATAAGTATGGATCCTTGGCTTTAATTTCCCACTGGTCCAAATGAGTGACAAACAAATTTTATAGAAAAATTCTCAAATACAATAGAGAAATCGGACTTACATAGTCTATAAGTATGGATCCTTGGCTTTAATTTCCCATTGGTCCAAATAAGTGACAAACATAAATGTGCCCACAAATAGCCAAATTCCCGTAGAGCTGAACAAAATTTACACAATTTTAATCTTTAAAATTTTATAGAAAAATTCTCAAATACAATTGAGAAATCGGACTTACATAGTCTATAAGTATGGATCCTTGGCTTTAATTTCCCATTGGTCCAAATGAGTGACAAACAAATTTTATAGAAAAATTCTCAAATACAATTGAGAAATCGGACTTACATAGTCTATAAGTATGGATCCTTGGCTTTAATTTCCCACTGGTCCAAATGAGTGACAAACAAATTTTATAGAAAAATTCTCAAATACAATTGAGAAATTGGACTTACATAGTCTATAAGTATGGATCCTTGGCTTTAATTTCCCACTGGTCCAAATGAGTGACAAACAAATTTTATAGAAAAATTCTCAAATACAATAGAGAAATCGGACTTACATAGTCTATAAGTATGGATCCTTGGCTTTAATTTCCCATTGGTCCAAATAAGTGACAAACATAAATGTGCCCACAAATAGCCAAATTCCCGTAGAGCTGAACAAAATTTACACAATTTTAATCTTTAAAATTTTATAGAAAAATTCTCAAATACAATTGAGAAATCGGACTTACATAGTCTATAAGTATGGATCCTTGGCTTTAATTTCCCATTGGTCCAAATGAGTGACAAACAAATTTTATAGAAAAATTCTCAAATACAATTGAGAAATCGGACTTACATAGTCTATAAGTATGGATCCTTGGCTTTAATTTCCCACTGGTCCAAATGAGTGACAAACAAATTTTATAGAAAAATTCTCAAATACAATTGAGAAATTGGACTTACATAGTCTATAAGTATGGATCCTTGGCTTTAATTTCCCATTGGTCCAAATGAGTGACAAACAAATTTTATAGAAAAATTCTCAAATACAATTGAGAAATCGGACTTACATAGTCTATAAGTATGGATCCTTGGCTTTAATTTCCCACTGGTCCAAATGAGTGACAAACAAATTTTATAGAAAAATTCTCAAATACAATTGAGAAATTGGACTTACATAGTCTATAAGTATGGATCCTTGGCTTTAATTTCCCATTGGTCCAAATGAGTGACAAACAAATTTTATAGAAAATTTCTCAAATACAATTGAGAAATTGGACTTACATAGTCTATAAGTATGGATCCTTGGCTTTAATTTCCCATTGGTCCAAATGAGTGACAAACAAATTTTATAGAAAAATTCTCAAATACAATTGAGAAATTGGACTTACATAGTCTATAAGTATGGATCCTTGGCTTTAATTTCCCATTAGTCCAAATGAGTGACAAACAAATTTTATAGAAAAATTCTCAAATACAATTGAGAAATTGGACTTACATAGTCTATAAGTATGGATCCTTGGCTTTAATTTCCCATTGGTCCAAATGAGTGACAAACAAATTTTATAGAAAATTTCTCAAATACAATTGAGAAATTGGACTTACATAGTCTATAAGTATGGATCCTTGGCTTTAATTTCCCATTGGTCCAAATGAGTGACAAACAAATTTTATAGAAAAATTCTCAAATACAATTGAGAAATTGGACTTACATAGTCTATAAGTATGGATCCTTGGCTTTAATTTCCCATTAGTCCAAATGAGTGACAAACAAATTTTATAGAAAAATTCTCAAATACAATTGAGAAATTGGACTTACATAGTCTATAAGTATGGATCCTTGGCTTTAATTTCCCATTGGTCCAAATGAGTGACAAACATAAATGTGCCCACAAATAGCCAAATTCCCGTAGAGCTGAACAAAATTTACACAATTTTAATCTTTAAAATTTTATAGAAAAATTCTCAAATACAATTGAGAAATTGGACTTACATAGTCTATAAGTATGGATTCTTGGCTTTAATTTCCCATTGGTCCAAATGAGTGACAAACATAAATGTGCCCACAAATAGCCAAATTCCCGTAGAGCTGAACAAAATTTACACAATTTTAATCTTTAAAATTTTATAGAAAAATTATCAAATACAATTGAGAAATTGGACTTACATAGTCTATAAGTATGGATCCTTGGCTTTACTTTCCCATTGGTCCAAATGAGTGACAAACATAAATGTGCCCACAAATAGCCAAATTCCTGAAGAGCTGAACAAAATTTACACAATTTTAATCTTTAAAATTTTATAGAAAAATTCTCAAATACAATTGAGAAATCGGACTTACATAGGCTATAAGTATGGATCCTTGGCTTTAATTTCCCATTGGTCCAAATGAGTGACAAACAAATTTTATAGAAAAATTCTCAAATACAATTGAGAAATCGGACTTACATAGGCTATAAGTATGGATCCTTGGCTTTAATTTCCCATTGGTCCAAATGAGTGACAAACAAATTTTATAGAAAAATTCTCAAATACAATTGAGAAATCGGACTTACATAGTCTATAAGTATGGATCCTTGGCTTTAATTTCCCATTGGTCCAAATGAGTGACAAACAAATTTTATAGAAAAATTCTCAAATACAATAGAGAAATCGGACTTACATAGTCTATAAGTATGGATCCTTGGCTTTAATTTCCCATTGGTCCAAATAAGTGACAAACATAAATGTGCCCACAAATAGCCAAATTCCCGTAGAGCTGAACAAAATTTACACAATTTTAATCTTTAAAATTTTATACAAAAATTCTCAAATACAATTGAGAAATCGGACTTACATAGTCTATAAGTATGGACCCTTGGCTTTAATTTCCCATTGGTCCAAATGAGTGACAAACAAATTTTATAGAAAAATTCTCAAATACAATTGAGAAATCGGACTTACATAGTCTATAAGTATGGATCCTTGGCTTTAATTTCCCATTGGTCCAAATGAGTGACAAACAAATTTTATAGAAAAATTCTCAAATACAATTGAGAAATTAAACTTACATAGTCTATAAGTATGGATCCTTGGCTTTAATTTCCCATTGGTCCAAATGAGTGACAAACATAAATGTGCCCACAAATAGCCAAATTCCCGTAGAGCTGAACAAAATTTACACAATTTTAATCTTTAAAATTTTATAGAAAAATTCTCAAATACAATTGAGAAATTGGACTTACATAGTCTATAAGTATGGATCCTTGGCTTTACTTTCCCATTGGTCCAAATGAGTGACAAACATAAATGTGCCCACAAATAGCCAAATTCCTGAAGAGCTGAACAAAATTTACACAATTTTAATCTTTAAAATTTTATAGAAAAATTCTCAAATACAATTGAGAAATCGGACTTACATAGGCTATAAGTATGGATCCTTGGCTTTAATTTCCCATTGGTCCAAATGAGTGACAAACAAATTTTATAGAAAAATTCTCAAATACAATTGAGAAATCGGACTTACATAGGCTATAAGTATGGATCCTTGGCTTTAATTTCCCATTGGTCCAAATGAGTGACAAACAAATTTTATAGAAAAATTCTCAAATACAATTGAGAAATCGGACTTACATAGTCTATAAGTATGGATCCTTGGCTTTAATTTCCCATTGGTCCAAATGAGTGACAAACAAATTTTATAGAAAAATTCTCAAATACAATAGAGAAATCGGACTTACATAGTCTATAAGTATGGATCCTTGGCTTTAATTTCCCATTGGTCCAAATAAGTGACAAACATAAATGTGCCCACAAATAGCCAAATTCCCGTAGAGCTGAACAAAATTTACACAATTTTAATCTTTAAAATTTTATACAAAAATTCTCAAATACAATTGAGAAATCGGACTTACATAGTCTATAAGTATGGACCCTTGGCTTTAATTTCCCATTGGTCCAAATGAGTGACAAACAAATTTTATAGAAAAATTCTCAAATACAATTGAGAAATCGGACTTACATAGGCTATAAGTATGGATCCTTGGCTTTAATTTCCCATTGGTCCAAATGAGTGACAAACAAATTTTATAGAAAAATTCTCAAATACAATTGAGAAATTAAACTTACATAGTCTATAAGTATGGATCCGTGGCTTTAATTTCCCATTGGTCCAAATGAGTGACAAACATAAATGTGCCCACAAATAGCCAAATTCCCGTAGAGCTGAACAAAATTTACACAATTTTAATCTTTAAAATTTTATAGAAAAATTCTCAAATACAATTGAGAAATTGGACTTACATAGTCTATAAGTATGGATCCTTGGCTTTACTTTCCCATTGGTCCAAATGAGTGACAAACATAAATGTGCCCACAAATAGCCAAATTCCTGAAGAGCTGAACAAAATTTACACAATTTTAATCTTTAAAATTTTATAGAAAAATTCTCAAATACAATTGAGAAATCGGACTTACATAGGCTATAAGTATGGATCCTTGGCTTTAATTTCCCATTGGTCCAAATGAGTGACAAACAAATTTTATAGAAAAATTCTCAAATACAATTGAGAAATCGGACTTACATAGGCTATAAGTATGGATCCTTGGCTTTAATTTCCCATTGGTCCAAATGAGTGACAAACAAATTTTATAGAAAAATTCTCAAATACAATTGAGAAATCGGACTTACATAGTCTATAAGTATGGATCCTTGGCTTTAATTTCCCATTGGTCCAAATGAGTGACAAACAAATTTTATAGAAAAATTCTCAAATACAATAGAGAAATCGGACTTACATAGTCTATAAGTATGGATCCTTGGCTTTAATTTCCCATTGGTCCAAATAAGTGACAAACATAAATGTGCCCACAAATAGCCAAATTCCCGTAGAGCTGAACAAAATTTACACAATTTTAATCTTTAAAATTTTATACAAAAATTCTCAAATACAATTGAGAAATCGGACTTACATAGTCTATAAGTATGGACCCTTGGCTTTAATTTCCCATTGGTCCAAATGAGTGACAAACAAATTTTATAGAAAAATTCTCAAATACAATTGAGAAATCGGACTTACATAGTCTATAAGTATGGATCCTTGGCTTTAATTTCCCATTGGTCCAAATGAGTAACAAACATAAATGTGCCCACAAATAGTCAAATTCCCGTAGAGCTGAACAAAATTTACACAATTTTAATCTTTAAAATTTTATACAAAAATTCTCAAATACAATTGAGAAATCGGACTTACATAGTCTATAAGTATGGATCCTTGGCTTTAATTTCCCATTGGTCCAAATGAGTGACAAACAAATTTTATAGAAAAATTCTCAAATACAATTGAGAAATCGGACTTACATAGTCTATAAGTATGGATCCTTGGCTTTAATTTCCCATTGGTCCAAATGAGTAACAAACATAAATGTGCCCACAAATAGTCAAATTCCCGTAGAGCTGAACAAAATTTACACAATTTTAATCTTTAAAATTTTATAGAAAAATTCTCAAATACAATTGAGAAATCGGACTTACATAGTCTATAAGTATGGATCCTTGGCTTTAATTTCCCATTGGTCCAAATAAGTGACAAACATAAATGTGCCCACAAATAGCCAAATTCCCGTAGAGCTGAACAAAATTTACACAATTTTAATCTTTAAAATTTTATACAAAAATTCTCAAATACAATTGAGAAATCGGACTTACATAGTCTATAAGTATGGATCATTGGCTTTAATTTCCCATTGGTCCAAATGAGTAACAAACATAAATGTGCCCACAAATAGTCAAATTCCCGTAGAGCTGAACAAAATTTACACAATTTTAATCTTTAAAATTTTATAGAAAAATTCTCAAATACAATTGAGAAATCGGACTTACATAGTCTATAAGTATGGATCCTTGGCTTTAATTTCCCATTGGTCCAAATAAGTGACAAACATAAATGTGCCCACAAATAGCCAAATTCCCGTAGAGCTGAACAAAATTTACACAATTTTAATCTTTAAAATTTTATACAAAAAGTCTCAAATACAATTGAGAAATCGGACTTACATAGTCTATAAGTATGGATCCTTGGCTTTAATTTCCCATTGGTCCAAATAAGTGACAAACATAAATGTGCCCACAAATAGTCAAATTCCCGTAGAGCTGAACAAAATTTACACAATTTTAATCTTTAAAATTTTATAGAAAAATTCTCAAATACAATTGAGAAATTGGACTTACATAGTCTATAAGTATGGATCCTTGGCTTTAATTTCCCATTGGTCCAAATAAGTGACAAACATAAATGTGCCCACAAATAGCCAAATTCCCGTAGAGCTGAACAAAATTTACACAATTTTAATCTTTAAAATTTTATAGAAAAATTCTCAAATACAATTGAGAAATTGGACTTACATAGTCTATAAGTATGGATCCTTGGCTTTAATTTCCCATTGGTCCAAATGAGTGACAAACATAAATGTGCCCACAAATAGTCAAATTCCCGTAGAGCTGAACAAAATTTACACAATTTTAATCTTTAAAATTTTATAGAAAAATTCTCAAATACAATTGAGAAATTGGACTTACATAGTCTATAAGTATGGTTCCTTGGCTTTAATTTCCCATTGGTCCAAATAAGTGACAAACATAAATGTGCCCACAAATAGCCAAATTCCCGTAGAGCTGAACAAAATTTACACAATTTTAATCTTTAAAATTTTATAGAAAAATTCTCAAATACAATTGAGAAATCGGACTTACATAGTCTATAAGTATGGATCCTTGGCTTTAATTTCCCATTGGTCCAAATGAGTGACAAACAAATTTTATAGAAAAATTCTCAAATACAATTGAGAAATCGGACTTACATAGTCTATAAGTACGGTTCCTTGGCTTTAATTTCCCATTGGTCCAAATAAGTGACAAACATAAATGTGCCCACAAATAGCCAAATTCCCGTAGAGCTGAACAAAATTTACACAATTTTAATCTTTATAATTTTATAGAAAAATTCTCAAATACAATTGAGAAATCGGACTTACATAGTCTATAAGTATGGATCCTTGGCTTTAATTTCCCATTGGTCCAAATGAGTGACAAACAAATTTTATAGAAAAATTCTCAAATACAATTGAGAAATTGGACTTACATAGTCTATAAGTATGGATCCTTGGCTTTAATTTCCCATTGGTCCAAATGAGTGACAAACAAATTTTATAGAAAAATTCTCAAATACAATTGAGAAATCGGACTTACATAGTCTATAAGTATGGATCCTTGGCTTTAATTTCCCACTGGTCCAAATGAGTGACAAACAAATTTTATAGAAAAATTCTCAAATACAATTGAGAAATTGGACTTACATAGTCTATAAGTATGGATCCTTGGCTTTAATTTCCCATTGGTCCAAATGAGTGACAAACAAATTTTATAGAAAATTTCTCAAATACAATTGAGAAATTGGACTTACATAGTCTATAAGTATGGATCCTTGGCTTTAATTTCCCATTGGTCCAAATGAGTGACAAACAAATTTTATAGAAAAATTCTCAAATACAATTGAGAAATTGGACTTACATAGTCTATAAGTATGGATCCTTGGCTTTAATTTCCCATTAGTCCAAATGAGTGACAAACAAATTTTATAGAAAAATTCTCAAATACAATTGAGAAATTGGACTTACATAGTCTATAAGTATGGATCCTTGGCTTTAATTTCCCATTGGTCCAAATGAGTGACAAACAAATTTTATAGAAAATTTCTCAAATACAATTGAGAAATTGGACTTACATAGTCTATAAGTATGGATCCTTGGCTTTAATTTCCCATTGGTCCAAATGAGTGACAAACATAAATGTGCCCACAAATAGCCAAATTCCCGTAGAGCTGAACAAAATTTACACAATTTTAATCTTTAAAATTTTATAGAAAAATTCTCAAATACAATTGAGAAATTGGACTTACATAGTCTATAAGTATGGATTCTTGGCTTTAATTTCCCATTGGTCCAAACGAGTGACAAACATAAATGTGCCCACAAATAGCCAAATTCCCGTAGAGCTGAACAAAATTTACACAATTTTAATCTTTAAAATTTTATAGAAAAATTCTCAAATACAATTGAGAAATTAAACTTACATAGTCTATAAGTATGGATCCTTGGCTTTAATTTCCCATTGGTCCAAATGAGTGACAAACATAAATGTGCCCACAAATAGCCAAATTCCTGAAGAGCTGAACAAAATTTACACAATTTTAATCTTTAAAATTTTATAGAAAAATTCTCAAATACAATTGAGAAACTGGACTTACATAGTCTATAAGTATGGATCCTTGGCTTTACTTTCCCATTGGTCCAAATGAGTGACAAACATAAATGTGCCCACAAATAGCCAAATTCCTGAAGAGCTGAACAAAATTTACACAATTTTAATCTTTAAAATTTTATAGAAAAATTCTCAAATACAATTGAGAAATCGGACTTACATAGTCTATAAGTATGGATCCTTGGCTTTAATTTCCCATTGGTCCAAATGAGTGACAAACAAATTTTATAGAAAAATTCTCAAATACAATTGAGAAATCGGACTTACATAGTCTATAAGTACGGTTCCTTGGCTTTAATTTCCCATTGGTCCAAATGAGTGACAAACAAATTTTATAGAAAAATTCTAAAATACATTTGAGAAATCGGACTTACATAGTCTATAAGTATGGTTCCTTGGCTTTAATTTCCCATGGGTCCAAATAAGTGACAAACATAAATGTGCCCACAAATAGCCAAATTCCCGTAGAGCTGAACAAAATTTACACAATTTTAATCTTTAAAATTTTATAGAAAAATTCTCAAATACAATTGAGAAATCGGACTTTCATAGTCTATAAGTATGGATCCTTGGCTTTAATTTCCCATTGGTCCAAATGAGTGACAAACAAATTTTATAGAAAAATTCTCAAATACAATTGAGAAATCGGACTTACATAGTCTATAAGTATGGTTCCTTGGCTTTAATTTCCCATTGGTCCAAATAAGTGACAAACATAAATGTGCCCACAAATAGCCAAATTCCCGTAGAGCTGAACAAAATTTACACAATTTTAATCTTTATAATTTTATAGAAAAATTCTCAAATACAATTGAGAAATCGGACTTACATAGTCTATAAGTATGGATCCTTGGCTTTAATTTCCCATTGGTCCAAATGAGTGACAAACAAATTTTATAGAAAAATTCTCAAATACAATTGAGAAATCGGACTTACATAGTCTATAAGTACGGTTCCTTGGCTTTAATTTCCCATTGGTCCAAATGAGTGACAAACAAATTTTATAGAAAAATTCTAAAATACATTTGAGAAATCGGACTTACATAGTCTATAAGTATGGTTCCTTGGCTTTAATTTCCCATGGGTCCAAATAAGTGACAAACATAAATGTGCCCACAAATAGCCAAATTCCCGTAGAGCTGAACAAAATTTACACAATTTTAATCTTTAAAATTTTATAGAAAAATTCTCAAATACAATTGAGAAATCGGACTTTCATAGTCTATAAGTATGGATCCTTGGCTTTAATTTCCCATTGGTCCAAATGAGTGACAAACAAATTTTATAGAAAAATTCTCAAATACAATTGAGAAATCGGACTTACATAGTCTATAAGTATGGTTCCTTGGCTTTAATTTCCCATTGGTCCAAATAAGTGACAAACATAAATGTGCCCACAAATAGCCAAATTCCCGTAGAGCTGAACAAAATTTACACAATTTTAATCTTTATAATTTTATAGAAAAATTCTCAAATACAATTGAGAAATCGGACTTACATAGTCTATAAGTATGGATCCTTGGCTTTAATTTCCCATTGGTCCAAATGAGTGACAAACAAATTTTATAGAAAAATTCTAAAATACATTTGAGAAATCGGACTTACATAGTCTATAAGTATGGATCCTTGGCTTTAATTTCCCATTGGTCCAAATGAGTGACAAACAAATTTTATAGAAAAATTCTCAAATACAATTGAGAAATCGGACTTACATAGTCTATAAGTATGGATCCTTGGCTTTAATTTCCCATTGGTCCAAATGAGTGACAAACAAATTTTATAGAAAAATTCTCAAATACATTTGAGAAATCGGACTTACATAGTCTATAAGTATGGATCCTTGGCTTTAATTTCCCATTGGTCCAAATGAGTGACAAACAAATTTTATAGAAAAATTCTCAAATACAATTGAGAAATCGGACTTACATAGTCTATAAGTATGGATCCTTGGCTTTAATTTCCCATTGGTCCAAATGAGTGACAAACAAATTTTATAGAAAAATTCTCAAATACAATTGAGAAATCGGACTTACATAGTCTATAAGTATGGATCCTTGGCTTTAATTTCCCATTGGTCCAAATGAGTGACAAACAAATTTTATAGAAAAATTCTCAAATACAATTGAAAAATCGGACTTACATAGTCTATAAGTATGGATCCTTGGCTTTAATTTCCCATTGGTCCAAATGAGTGACAAACAAGTGTTATAGAAAAATTCTCAAATACAATTGAGAAATCGGACTTACATAGCCTATAAGTATGGATCCTTGGCTTTAATTTCCCATTGGTCCAAATGAGTGACAAACATAAATGTGCCCACAAATAGCCAAATTCCCGTAGAGCTGAACAAAATTTACACAATTTTAATCTTTAAAATTTTATAAAAAAATTCTCAAATACAATTGAGAAATCGGACTTAGATAGCCTATAAGTATGGATCCTTGGCTTTAATTTCCCTTGGGTCCAAATGAGGGACAAACAAATTTTAGAGAAAAATTCTGAAATACAATTGAGAAATCGGACTTACATAGTCTATAAGTATGGATCCTTGGCTTTAATTTCCCATTGGTCCAAATGAGTGACAAACAAATTTTATTGAAAAATTCTCAAATACAATTGAGAAATTGGACTTACATAGTCTATAAGTATGGATTCTTGGCTTTAATTTCCCATTGGTCCAAATGAGTGACAAACAAATTTTATAGAAAAATTCTCAAATACAATTGAGAAATCGGACTTACATAGTCGATAAGTATGGATCCTTGGCTTTAATTTCCCATTGGTCCAAATGAGTGACAAACAAATTTTATAGAAAAATTCTCAAATACATTTGAGAAATCGGACTTACATAGTCTATAAGTATGGATCCTTGGCTTTAATTTCCCATTGGTCCAAATGAGTGACAAACAAATTTTATAGAAAAATTCTCAAATACAATTGAGAAATCGGACTTACATAGTCTATAAGTATGGATCCTTGGCTTTAATTTCCCATTGGTCCAAATGAATGACAAACAAATTTTATAGAAAAATTCTCAAATACAATTGAAAAATCGGACTTACATAGTCTATAAGTATGGATCCTTGGCTTTAATTTCCCATTGGTCCAAATGAGTGACAAACAAGTGTTATAGAAAAATTCTCAAATACAATTGAGAAATCGGACTTACATAGCCTATAAGTATGGATCCTTGGCTTTAATTTCCCATTGGTCCAAATGAGTGACAAACAAATTTTATAGAAAAATTCTCAAATACAATTGAGAAATCGGACTTACATAGTCTATAAGTATGGATCCTTGGCTTTAATTTCCCATTGGTCCAAATGAGTGACAAACAAATTTTAAAGAAAAATTCTCAAATACAATTGAGAAATCGGACTTACATAGCCTATAAGTATGGATCCTTGGCTTTAATTTCCCATTGGTCCAAATGAGTGACAAACAAATTTTATAGAAAAATTCTCAAATACAATTGAGAAATCGGACTTACATAGTCGATAAGTATGGATCCTTGGCTTTAATTTCCCATTGGTCCAAATGAGTGACAAACAAATTTTATAGAAAAATTCTCAAATACATTTGAGAAATCGGACTTACATAGTCTATAAGTATGGATCCTTGGCTTTAATTTCCCATTGGTCCAAATGAGTGACAAACAAATTTTATAGAAAAATTCTCAAATACAATTGAGAAATCGGACTTACATAGTCTATAAGTATGGATCCTTGGCTTTAATTTCCCATTGGTCCAAATGAATGACAAACAAATTTTATAGAAAAATTCTCAAATACAATTGAAAAATCGGACTTACATAGTCTATAAGTATGGATCCTTGGCTTTAATTTCCCATTGGTCCAAATGAGTGACAAACAAGTGTTATAGAAAAATTCTCAAATACAATTGAGAAATCGGACTTACATAGCCTATAAGTATGGATCCTTGGCTTTAATTTCCCATTGGTCCAAATGAGTGACAAACAAATTTTATAGAAAAATTCTCAAATACAATTGAGAAATCGGACTTACATAGTCTATAAGTATGGATCCTTGGCTTTAATTTCCCTTTGGTCCAAATGAGTGACAAACAAATTTTATAGAAAAATTCTCAAATACAATAGAGAAATCGGACTTACATAGTCTATAAGTATGGATCCTTGGCTTTAATTTCCCATTGGTCCAAATGAGTGACAAACAAATTTTAAAGAAAAATTCTCAAATACAATTGAGAAATCGGACTTACATAGTCTATAAGTATGGATCCTTGGCTTTAATTTCCCATTGGTCCAAATGAGTGACAAACAAATTTTATAGAAAAATTCTCAAATACAATTGAGAAATCGGACTTACATAGTCTATAAGTATGGACCCTTGGCTTTAATTTCCCATTGGTCCAAATGAGTGACAAACAAATTTTATAGAAAAATTCTCAAACACAATTGAGAAATCGGACTTACATAGTCTATAAGTATGGATCCTTGGCTTTAATTTCCCATTGGTCCAAATGAGTGACAAACAAATTTTATAGAAAAATTCTCAAATACAATTGAGAAATCGGACTTACATAGTCTATAAGTATGGATCCTTGGCTTTAATTTCCCATTGGTCCAAATGAGTGACAAACAAATTTTATAGAAAAATTCTCAAATACAATTGAGAAATCGGACTTACATAGTCTATAAGTATGGATCCTTGGCTTTAATTTCCCATTGGTCCAAATGAGTGACAAACAAATTTTAAAGAAAAATTCTCAAATACAATTGAGAAATCGGACTTACATAGTCTATAAGTATGGATCCTTGGCTTTAATTTCCCATTGGTCCAAATTAGTGACAAACATAAATGTGCCCACAAATAGCCAAATTCCCATAGAGCTGAACAAAATTTACACAATCTTAATCTTTAAAATTTTATAGAAAAATTCTCAAATACAATTGAGAAATCGGACTTACATAGTCTATAAGTATGGATCCTTGGCTTTAATTTCCCATTGGTCCAAATTAGTGACAAACATAAATGTGCCCACAAATAGCCAAATTCCCATAGAGCTGAACAAAATTTACACAATCTTAATCTTTAAAATTTTATAGAAAAATTCTCAAATACAATTGAGAAATCGGACTTACATAGTCTATAAGTATGGATCCTTGGCTTTAATTTCCCATTGGTCCAAATTAGTGACAAACATAAATGTGCCCACAAATAGCCAAATTCCCGTAGAGCTGAACAAAATTTACACAATTTTAATCTTTAAAATTTTATAGAAAAATTCTCAAATACAATTGAGAAATTGGACTTACATAGTCTATAAGTATGGATCCTTGGCTTTAATTTCCCATTGGTCCAAATGAGTGACAAACAAATTTTATAGAAAAATTCTCAAATACAATTGAGAAATCGGACTTACATAGTCTATAAGTATGGATCCTTGGCTTTAATTTCCCATTGGTCCAAATTAGTGACAAACATAAATGTGCCCACAAATAGCCAAATTCCCATAGAGCTGAACAAAATTTACACAATCTTAATCTTTAAAATTTTATAGAAAAATTCTCAAATACAATTGAGAAATCGGACTTACATAGTCTATAAGTATGGATCCTTGGCTTTAATTTCCCATTGGACCAAATGAGTGACAAACAAATTTTAAAGAAAAATTCTCAAATACAATAGAGAAATCGGACTTACATAGTCTATAAGTATGGATCCTTGGCTTTAATTTCCCATTGGTCCAAATGAGTGACAAACAAATTTTAAAGAAAAATTCTCAAATACAATTGAGAAATCGGACTTACATAGTCTATAAGTATGGATCCTTGGCTTTAATTTCCCATTGGTCCAAATTAGTGACAAACATAAATGTGCCCACAAATAGCCAAATTCCCATAGAGCTGAACAAAATATACACAATCTTAATCTTTAAAATTTTATAGAAAAATTCTCAAATACAATTGAGAAATCGGACTTACATAGTCTATAAGTATGGATCCTTGGCTTTAATTTCCCATTGGTCCAAATGAGTGACAAACAAATTTTAAAGAAAAATTGTCAAATATAATAGAGAAATCGGACTTACATAGTCTATAAGTATGGATCCTTGGCTTTAATTTCCCATTGGTCCAAATGAGTGACAAACAAATTTTATAGAAAAATTCTCAAATACAATTGAGAAATCGGACTTACATAGTCTATAAGTATGGATCCTTGGCTTTAATTTCCCATTGGTCCAAATGAGTGACAAACATAAATGTGCCCACAAATAGCCAAATTCCCGTAGAGCTGAACAAAGTTTACACAATTTTAATCTTTAAAATTTTATAGAAAAATTCTCAAATACAATTGAGAAATCGGACTTACATAGTCTATAAGTATGGATCCTTGGCTTTAATTTCCCATTGGTCCAAATGAGTCACAAACATAAATGTGCCCACAAATAGCCAAATTCCCGTAGAGCTGAACAAAGTTTACACAATTTTAATCTTTAAAATTTTATAGAAAAATTCTCAAATACAATTGAGAAATCGGACTTACATAGTCTATATGTATGGATCCTTGGCTTTAATTTCCCATTGGTCCAAATGAGTGACAAACAAATTTTAAAGAAAAATTGTCAAATATAATAGAGAAATCGGACTTACATAGTCTATAAGTATGGATCCTTGGCTTTAATTTCCCATTGGTCCAAATGAGTGACAAACAAATTTTAAAGAAAAATTGTCAAATATAATAGAGAAATCGGACTTACATAGTCTATAAGTATGGATCCTTGGCTTTAATTTCCCATTGGTCCAAATGAGTGACAAACAAATTTTATAGAAAAATTCTCAAATACAATTGAGAAATTGGACTTACATAGTCTATAAGTATGGATCCTTGGCTTTAATTTCCCATTGGTCCAAATGAGTGACAAACATAAATGTGCCCACAAATAGCCAAATTCCCGTAGAGCTGAACAAAGTTTACACAATTTTAATCTTTAAAATTTTATAGAAAAATTCTCAAATACAATTGAGAAATCGGACTTACATAGTCTATATGTATGGATCCTTGGCTTTAATTTCCCATTGGTCCAAATGAGTGACAAACATAAATGTGCCCACAAATAGCCAAATTCCCGTAGAGCTGAACAAAGTTTACACAATTTTAATCTTTAAAATTTTATAGAAAAATTCTCAAATACAATTGAGAAATCGGACTTACATAGTCTATAAGTATGGATCCTTGGCTTTAATTTCCATTGGTCCAAATGATTGACAAACATAAATGTGCCCACAAATAGCCAAATTCCCGTAGAGCTGAACAAAGTTTACACAATTTTAATCTTTAAAATTTTATAGAAAAATTCTCAAATACAATTGAGAAATTGGACTTACATAGTCTATAAGTATGGATCCTTGGCTTTAATTTCCATTGGTCCAAATGATTGACAAACATAAATGTGCCCACAAATAGCCAAATTCCCGTAGAGCTGAACAAAGTTTACACAATTTTAATCTTTAAAATTTTATAGAAAAATTCTCAAATACAATTGAGAAATTGGACTTACATAGTCTATAAGTATGGATCCTTGGCTTTAATTTCCATTGGTCCAAATGATTGACAAACATAAATGTGCCCACAAATAGCCAAATTCCCGTAGAGCTGAACAAAGTTTACACAATTTTAATCTTTAAAATTTTATAGAAAAATTCTCAAATACAATTGAGAAATTGGACTTACATAGTCTATAAGTATGGATCCTTGGCTTTAATTTCCCATTGGTCCAAATGAGTGACAAACAAATTTTATAGAAAAATTCTCAAATACAATTGAGAAATCGGACTTACATAGTCTATAAGTATGGATCCTTGGCTTTAATTTCCCATTGGTCCAAATAAGTGACAAACATAAATGTGCCCACAAATAGCCAAATTCCCGTAGAGCTGAACAAAATTTACACAATTTTAATCTTTAAAATTTTATAGAAAAATTTTCAAATACAATTGAGAAATTGGACTTACATAGTCTATAAGTATGGATCCTTGGCTTTAATTTCCCATTGGTCCAAATGAGTGACAAACAAATTTTATAGAAAAATTCTCAAATACAATTGAAAAATCGGACTTACATAGTCTATAAGTATGGATCCTTGGCTTTAATTTCCCATTGGTCCAAATAAGTGACAAACATAAATGTGCCCAAAAATAGCCAAATTCACGTAGAGCTGAACAAAATTTACACAATTTTAATCTTTAAAATTTTATAGAAAAATTCTCATATACAATTGAGAAATTGGACTTACATAGTCTATAAGTATGGATCCTTGGCTTTAATTTCCCATTGGTCCAAATGAGTGACAAACAAATTTTATAGAAAAATTCTCAAATACAATTGAGAAATCGGACTTACATAGTCTATAAGTATGGATCCTTGGCTTTAATTTCCCGTTGGTCCAAATGAGTGACAAACAAATTTTATAGAAAAATTCTCAAATACAATTGAGAAATCGGACTTACATAGTCTATAAGTATGGATCCTTGGCTTTAATTTCCCATTGGTCCAAATGAGTGACAAACAAATTTTATAGAAAAATTCTCAAATACAATTGAGAAATCGGACTTACATAGTCTATAAGTATGGATCCTTGGCTTTAATTTCCCATTGGTCCAAATAAGTGACAAACATAAATGTGCCCACAAATTGCCAAATTCCCGTAGAGCTGAACAAAATTTACACAATTTTAATCTTTAAAATTTTATAGAAAAATTCTCAAATACAATTGAGAAATCGGACTTACATAGTCTATAAGTATGGATCCTTGGCTTTAATTTCCCATTGGTCCAAATAAGTGACAAACATAAATGTGCCCACAAATAGCCAAATTCCCGTAGAGGTGAACAAAATTTACACAATTTTAATCTTTAAAATTTTATAGAAAAATTCTGAAATACAATTGAGAAATCGGACTTACATAGTCTATAAGTATGGATCCTTGGCTTTAATTTCCCATTGGTCCAAATGAGTGACAAACAAATGTTATAGAAAAATTCTCAAATACAATAAAGAAATCGGACTTACATAGTCTATAAGTATGGATACTTGGCTTTAATTTACCATTGGTCCAAATAAGTGACAAACATAAATGTGCCCACAAATAGCCAAATTCCCGTAGAGCTGAACAAAATTTACACAATTTTAATCTTTAAAATTTTATAGAAAATTTCTCAAATACAATTGAGAAATCGGACTTACATAGTCTATAAGTATGGATCCTTGGCTTTAATTTCCCATTGGTCCAAATAAGTGACAAACATAAATGTGCCCACAAATAGCCAAATTCCCGTAGAGCTGAACAAAATTTACACAATTTTAATCTTTAAAATTTTATAGAAAATTTCTCAAATACAATTGAGAAATCGGACTTACATAGTCTATAAGTATGGATCCTTGGCTTTAATTTCCCATTGGTCCAAATAAGTGACAAACATAAATGTGCCCACAAATAGCCAAATTCCCGTAGAGCTGAACAAAATTTACACAATTTTAATCTTTAAAATTTTATAGAAAATTTCTCAAATACAATTGAGAAATCGGACTTACATAGTCTATAAGTATGGATACTTGGCTTTAATTTACCATTGGTCCAAATAAGTGACAAACATAAATGTGCCCACAAATAGCCAAATTCCCGTAGAGCTGAACAAAATTTACACAATTTTAATCTTTAAAATTTTATAGAAAAATTCTCAAATACAATTGAGAAATCGGACTTACATAGTCTATAAGTATGGATCCTTGGCTTTAATTTCCCATTGGTCCAAATGAGTGACAAACAAATTTTATAGAAAAATTCTCAAATACAATTGAGAAATCGGACTTACATAGTCTATAAGTATGGATCCTTGGCTTTAATTTCCCATTGGGCCAAATGAGTGACAAACAAATTTTATAGAAAAATTCTCAAATACAATTGAGAAATCGGACTTACATAGTCTATAAGTATGGATCCTTGGCTTTAATTTCCCACTGGTCCAAATGAGTGACAAACAAATTTTATAGAAAAATTCTCAAATACAATTGAGAAATCGGACTTACATAGTCTATAAGTATGGATCCTTGGATTTAATTTCCCACTGGTCCAAATGAGTGACAAACAAATTTTATAGAAAAATTCTCAAATACAATAGAGAAATCGGACTTACATAGTCTATAAGTATGGATCCTTGGCTTTAATTTCCCATTGGTCCAAATGAGTGACAAACAAATTTTATAGAAAAATTCTCAAATACAATTGAGAAATCGGACTTACATAGTCTATAAGTATGGATCCTTGGATTTAATTTCCCACTGGTCCAAATGAGTGACAAACAAATTTTATAGAAAAATTCTCAAATACAATTGAGAAATCGGACTTACATAGTCTATAAGTATGGATCCTTGGATTTAATTTCCCACTGGTCCAAATGAGTGACAAACAAATTTTATAGAAAAATTCTCAAATACAATATAGAAATCGGACTTACATAGTCTATAAGTATGGATCCTTGGATTTAATTTCCCATTGGTCCAAATGAGTGACAAACAAATTTTATAGAAAAATTCTCAAATAAAATTGAGAAATCGGACTTACATAGTCTATAAGTATGGATCCTTGGATTTAATTTCCCATTGGTCCAAATGAGTGACAAACAAATTTTATAGAAAAATTCTCAAATACAATTGAGAAATCGGACTTACATAGTCTATAAGTATGGATCCTTGGATTTAATTTCCCACTGGTCCAAATGAGTGACAAACAAATTTTATAGAAAAATTCTCAAATACAATAGAGAAATCGGACTTACATAGTCTATAAGTATGGATCCTTGGATTTAATTTCCCATTGGTCCAAATGAGTGACAAACAAATTTTATAGAAAAATTCTCAAATACAATTGAGAAATCGGACTTACATAGTCTATAAGTATGGATCCTAGGCTTTAATTTCCCATTGGTCCAAATGAGTGACAAACAAATTTTATAGAAAAATTCTCAAATACAATTGAGAAATCGGACTTACATAGTCTATAAGTATGGATCCTTGGCTTTAATTTCCCACTGGTCCAAATGAGTGACAAACAAATTTTATAGAAAAATTCTCAAATACAATAGAGAAATCGGACTTACATAGTCTATAAGTATGGATCCTTGGCTTTAATTTCCCATTGGTCCAAATAAGTGACAAACATAAATGTGCCCACAAATAGCCAAATTCCCGTAGAGCTGAACAAAATTTACACAATTTTAATCTTTAAAATTTTATAGAAAAATTCTCAAATACAATTGAGAAATCGGACTTACATAGTCTATAAGTATGGATCCTTGGCTTTAATTTCCCATTGGTCCAAATGAGTGACAAACAAATTTTATAGAAAAATTCTCAAATACAATTGAGAAATCGGACTTACATAGTCTATAAGTATGGATCCTTGGCTTTAATTTCCCACTGGTCCAAATGAGTGACAAACAAATTTTATAGAAAAATTCTCAAATACAATTGAGAAATTGGACTTACATAGTCTATAAGTATGGATCCTTGGCTTTAATTTCCCATTGGTCCAAATGAGTGACAAACAAATTTTATAGAAAATTTCTCAAATACAATTGAGAAATTGGACTTACATAGTCTATAAGTATGGATCCTTGGCTTTAATTTCCCATTGGTCCAAATGAGTGACAAACAAATTTTATAGAAAAATTCTCAAATACAATTGAGAAATTGGACTTACATAGTCTATAAGTATGGATCCTTGGCTTTAATTTCCCATTGGTCCAAATGAGTGACAAACAAATTTTATAGAAAAATTCTCAAATACAATTGAGAAATCGGACTTACATAGTCTATAAGTATGGATCCTTGGCTTTAATTTCCCACTGGTCCAAATGAGTGACAAACAAATTTTATAGAAAAATTCTCAAATACAATTGAGAAATTGGACTTACATAGTCTATAAGTATGGATCCTTGGCTTTAATTTCCCATTGGTCCAAATGAGTGACAAACAAATTTTATAGAAAATTTCTCAAATACAATTGAGAAATTGGACTTACATAGTCTATAAGTATGGATCCTTGGCTTTAATTTCCCATTGGTCCAAATGAGTGACAAACAAATTTTATAGAAAAATTCTCAAATACAATTGAGAAATTGGACTTACATAGTCTATAAGTATGGATCCTTGGCTTTAATTTCCCATTAGTCCAAATGAGTGACAAACAAATTTTATAGAAAAATTCTCAAATACAATTGAGAAATTGGACTTACATAGTCTATAAGTATGGATCCTTGGCTTTAATTTCCCATTGGTCCAAATGAGTGACAAACAAATTTTATAGAAAATTTCTCAAATACAATTGAGAAATTGGACTTACATAGTCTATAAGTATGGATCCTTGGCTTTAATTTCCCATTGGTCCAAATGAGTGACAAACATAAATGTGCCCACAAATAGCCAAATTCCCGTAGAGCTGAACAAAATTTACACAATTTTAATCTTTAAAATTTTATAGAAAAATTCTCAAATACAATTGAGAAATTGGACTTACATAGTCTATAAGTATGGATTCTTGGCTTTAATTTCCCATTGGTCCAAATGAGTGACAAACATAAATGTGCCCACAAATAGCCAAATTCCCGTAGAGCTGAACAAAATTTACACAATTTTAATCTTTAAAATTTTATAGAAAAATTCTCAAATACAATTGAGAAATTAAACTTACATAGTCTATAAGTATGGATCCTTGGCTTTAATTTCCCATTGGTCCAAATGAGTGACAAACATAAATGTGCCCACAAATAGCCAAATTCCCGTAGAGCTGAACAAAATTTACACAATTTTAATCTTTAAAATTTTATAGAAAAATTCTCAAATACAATTGAGAAATTGGACTTACATAGTCTATAAGTATGGATCCTTGGCTTTACTTTCCCATTGGTCCAAATGAGTGACAAACATAAATGTGCCCACAAATAGCCAAATTCCTGAAGAGCTGAACAAAATTTACACAATTTTAATCTTTAAAATTTTATAGAAAAATTCTCAAATACAATTGAGAAATCGGACTTACATAGGCTATAAGTATGGATCCTTGGCTTTAATTTCCCATTGGTCCAAATGAGTGACAAACAAATTTTATAGAAAAATTCTCAAATACAATTGAGAAATCGGACTTACATAGTCTATAAGTATGGATCCTTGGCTTTAATTTCCCATTGGTCCAAATGAGTGACAAACAAATTTTATAGAAAAATTCTCAAATACAATAGAGAAATCGGACTTACATAGTCTATAAGTATGGATCCTTGGCTTTAATTTCCCATTGGTCCAAATAAGTGACAAACATAAATGTGCCCACAAATAGCCAAATTCCCGTAGAGCTGAACAAAATTTACACAATTTTAATCTTTAAAATTTTATACAAAAATTCTCAAATACAATTGAGAAATCGGACTTACATAGTCTATAAGTATGGACCCTTGGCTTTAATTTCCCATTGGTCCAAATGAGTGACAAACAAATTTTATAGAAAAATTCTCAAACACAATTGAGAAATCGGACTTACATAGTCTATAAGTATGGATCCTTGGCTTTAATTTCCCATTGGTCCAAATGAGTGACAAACAAATTTTATAGAAAAATTCTCAAATACAATTGAGAAATCGGACTTACATAGTCTATAAGTATGGATCCTTGGCTTTAATTTCCCATTGGTCCAAATGAGTAACAAACATAAATGTGCCCACAAATAGTCAAATTCCCGTAGAGCTGAACAAAATTTACACAATTTTAATCTTTAAAATTTTATAGAAAAATTCTCAAATACAATTGAGAAATCGGACTTACATAGTCTATAAGAATGGATCCTTGGCTTTAATTTCCCATTGGTCCAAATAAGTGACAAACATAAATGTGCCCACAAATAGCCAAATTCCCGTAGAGCTGAACAAAATTTACACAATTTTAATCTTTAAAATTTTATACAAAAATTCTCAAATACAATTGAGAAATCGGACTTACATAGTCTATAAGTATGGATCCTTGGCTTTAATTTCCCATTGGTCCAAATAAGTGACAAACATAAATGTGCCCACAAATAGTCAAATTCCCGTAGAGCTGAACAAAATTTACACAATTTTAATCTTTAAAATTTTATAGAAAAATTCTCAAATACAATTGAGAAATCGGACTTACATAGTCTATAAGTATGGATCCTTGGCTTTAATTTCCCATTGGTCCAAATAAGTGACAAACATAAATGTGCCCACAAATAGTCAAATTCCCGTAGAGCTGAACAAAATTTACACAATTTTAATCTTTAAAATTTTATAGAAAAATTCTCAAATACAATTGAGAAATCGGACTTACATAGTCTATAAGTATGGATCCTTGGCTTTAATTTCCCATTGGTCCAAATAAGTGACAAACATAAATGTGCCCACAAATAGCCAAATTCCCGTAGAGCTGAACAAAATTTACACAATTTTAATCTTTAAAATTTTATACAAAAATTCTCAAATACAATTGAGAAATCGGACTTACATAGTCTATAAGTATGGACCCTTGGCTTTAATTTCCCATTGGTCCAAATGAGTGACAAACAAATTTTATAGAAAAATTCTCAAACACAATTGAGAAATCGGACTTACATAGTCTATAAGTATGGATCCTTGGCTTTAATTTCCCATTGGTCCAAATGAGTGACAAACAAATTTTATAGAAAAATTCTCAAATACAATTGAGAAATCGGACTTACATAGCCTATAAGTATGGATCCTTGGCTTTAATTTCCCATTGGTCCAAATGAGTGACAAAAATAAATGTGCCCACAAATTGCCAAATTCCCGTAGAGCTGAACAAAATTTACACAATTTTAATCTTTAAAATTTTATACAAAAATTCTCAAATACAATTGAGAAATCGGACTTACATAGTCTATAAGTATGGACCCTTGGCTTTAATTTCCCATTGGTCCAAATGAGTGACAAACAAATTTTATAGAAAAATTCTCAAACACAATTGAGAAATCGGACTTACATAGTCTATAAGTATGGATCCTTGGCTTTAATTTCCCATTGGTCCAAATGAGTGACAAACAAATTTTATAGAAAAATTCTCAAATACAATTGAGAAATCGGACTTACATAGCCTATAAGTATGGATCCTTGGCTTTAATTTCCCATTGGTCCAAATGAGTGACAAACAAATTTTATAGAAAAATTCTCAAATACAATAGAGAAATCGGACTTACATAGTCTATAAGTATGGATCCTTGGCTTTAATTTCCCATTGGTCCAAATAAGTGACAAACATAAATGTGCCCACAAATAGCCAAATTCCTGAAGAGCTGAACAAAATTTACACAATTTTAATCTTTAAAATTTTATAGAAAAATTCTCAAATACAATTGAGAAATCGGACTTACATAGGCTATAAGTATGGATCCTTGGCTTTAATTTCCCATTGGTCCAAATGAGTGACAAACAAATTTTATAGAAAAATTCTCAAATACAATTGAGAAATCGGACTTACATAGTCTATAAGTATGGATCCTTGGCTTTAATTTCCCATTGGTCCAAATGAGTGACAAACAAATTTTATAGAAAAATTCTCAAATACAATAGAGAAATCGGACTTACATAGTCTATAAGTATGGATCCTTGGCTTTAATTTCCCATTGGTCCAAATAAGTGACAAACATAAATGTGCCCACAAATAGCCAAATTCCCGTAGAGCTGAACAAAATTTACACAATTTTAATCTTTAAAATTTTATACAAAAATTCTCAAATACAATTGAGAAATCGGACTTACATAGTCTATAAGTATGGACCCTTGGCTTTAATTTCCCATTGGTCCAAATGAGTGACAAACAAATTTTATAGAAAAATTCTCAAACACAATTGAGAAATCGGACTTACATAGTCTATAAGTATGGATCCTTGGCTTTAATTTCCCATTGGTCCAAATGAGTGACAAACAAATTTTATAGAAAAATTCTCAAATACAATTGAGAAATCGGACTTACATAGTCTATAAGTATGGATCCTTGGCTTTAATTTCCCATTGGTCCAAATGAGTGACAAACAAATTTTATAGAAAAATTCTCAAATACAATAGAGAAATCGGACTTACATAGTCTATAAGTATGGATCCTTGGCTTTAATTTCCCATTGGTCCAAATAAGTGACAAACATAAATGTGCCCACAAATAGCCAAATTCCCGTAGAGCTGAACAAAATTTACACAATTTTAATCTTTAAAATTTTATACAAAAATTCTCAAATACAATTGAGAAATCGGACTTACATAGTCTATAAGTATGGACCCTTGGCTTTAATTTCCCATTGGTCCAAATGAGTGACAAACAAATTTTATAGAAAAATTCTCAAACACAATTGAGAAATCGGACTTACATAGTCTATAAGTATGGATCCTTGGCTTTAATTTCCCATTGGTCCAAATGAGTGACAAACAAATTTTATAGAAAAATTCTCAAACACAATTGAGAAATCGGACTTACATAGTCTATAAGTATGGATCCTTGGCTTTAATTTCCCATTGGTCCAAATGAGTGACAAACAAATTTTATAGAAAAATTCTCAAATACAATTGAGAAATCGGACTTACATAGTCTATAAGTATGGATCCTTGGCTTTAATTTCCCATTGGTCCAAATGAGTGACAAAAATAAATGTGCCCACAAATTGCCAAATTCCCGTAGAGCTGAACAAAATTTACACATTTTTAATCTTTAAAATTTTATAGAAAAATTCTCAAATACAATTGAGAAATCGGACTTACATAGCCTATAAGTATGGATCCTTGGCTTTAATTTCCCATTGGTCCAAATGAGTGACAAACAAATGTTATAGAAAAATTATCAAATACAATTGAGAAATTGGACTTACATAGTCTATAAGTATGGATTCTTGGCTTTAATTTCCCATTGGTCCAAATGAGTGACAAACATAAATGTGCCCACAAATAGTCAAATTCCCGTAGAGCTGAACAAAATTTACACAATTTTAATCTTTAAAATTTTATAGAAAAATTCTCAAATACAATTGAGAAATCGGACTTACATAGTCTATAAGTATGGATCCTTGGCTTTAATTTCCCATTGGTCCAAATAAGTGACAAACATAAATGTGCCCACAAATAGCCAAATTCCCGTAGAGCTGAACAAAATTTACACAATTTTAATCTTTAAAATTTTATACAAAAATTCTCAAATACAATTGAGAAATCGGACTTACATAGTCTATAAGTATGGATCCTTGGCTTTAATTTCCCATTGGTCCAAATAAGTGACAAACATAAATGTGCCCACAAATAGTCAAATTCCCGTAGAGCTGAACAAAATTTACACAATTTTAATCTTTAAAATTTTATAGAAAAATTCTCAAATACAATTGAGAAATTGGACTTACATAGTCTATAAGTATGGATCCTTGGCTTTAATTTCCCATTGGTCCAAATAAGTGACAAACATAAATGTGCCCACAAATAGCCAAATTCCCGTAGAGCTGAACAAAATTTACACAATTTTAATCTTTAAAATTTTATAGAAAATTTCTCAAATACAATTGAGAAATCGGACTTACATAGTCTATAAGTATGGATCCTTGGCTTTAATTTCCCATTGGTCCAAATGAGTGACAAACAAATTTTATAGAAAAATTCTCAAATACAATTGAGAAATCGGACTTTCATAGTCTATAAGTATGGATCCTTGGCTTTAATTTCCCATTGGTCCAAATGAGTGACAAACAAATTTTATAGAAAAATTCTCAAATACAATTGAGAAATCGGACTTACATAGTCTATAAGTATGGTTCCTTGGCTTTAATTTCCCATTGGTCCAAATAAGTGACAAACATAAATGTGCCCACAAATAGCCAAATTCCCGTAGAGCTGAACAAAATTTACACAATTTTAATCTTTATAATTTTATAGAAAAATTCTCAAATACAATTGAGAAATCGGACTTACATAGTCTATAAGTATGGATCCTTGGCTTTAATTTCCCATTGGTCCAAATGAGTGACAAACAAATTTTATTGAAAAATTTTCAAATACAATTGAGAAATTGGACTTACATAGTCTATAAGTATGGATTCTTGGCTTTAATTTCCCATTGGTCCAAATGAGTGACAAACAAATTTTATAGAAAAATTCTCAAATACAATTGAGAAATCGGACTTACATAGTCTATAAGTATGGATCCTTGGCTTTAATTTCCCATTGGTCCAAATGAGTGACAAACAAATTTTATAGAAAAATTCTCAAATACATTTGAGAAATCGGACTTACATAGTCTATAAGTATGGATCCTTGGCTTTAATTTCCCATTGGTCCAAATGAGTGACAAACAAATTTTATAGAAAAATTCTCAAATACAATTGAGAAATCGGACTTACATAGTCTATAAGTATGGATCCTTGGCTTTAATTTCCCATTGGTCCAAATGAGTGACAAACAAATTTTATAGAAAAATTCTCAAATACAATTGAGAAATCGGACTTACATAGTCTATAAGTATGGATCCTTGGCTTTAATTTCCCATTGGTCCAAATGAATGACAAACAAATTTTATAGAAAAATTCTCAAATACAATTGAAAAATCGGACTTACATAGTCTATAAGTATGGATCCTTGGCTTTAATTTCCCATTGGTCCAAATGAGTGACAAACAAGTGTTATAGAAAAATTCTCAAATACAATTGAGAAATCGGACTTACATAGCCTATAAGTATGGATCCTTGGCTTTAATTTCCCATTGGTCCAAATGAGTGACAAACATAAATGTGCCCACAAATAGCCAAATTCCCGTAGAGCTGAACAAAATTTACACAATTTTAATCTTTAAAATTTTATAAAAAAATTCTCAAATACAATTGAGAAATCGGACTTAGATAGTCTATAAGTATGGATCCTTGGCTTTAATTTCCCTTGGGTCCAAATGAAGGACAAACAAATTTTAGAGAAAAATTCTGAAATACAATTGAGAAATCGGACTTACATAGTCTATAAGTATGGATCCTTGGCTTTAATTTCCCTTTGGTCCAAATGAGTGACAAACAAATTTTATAGAAAAATTCTCAAATACAATAGAGAAATCGGACTTACATAGTCTATAAGTATGGATCCTTGGCTTTAATTTCCCATTGGTCCAAATGAGTGACAAACAAATTTTAAAGAAAAATTCTCAAATACAATTGAGAAATCGGACTTACATAGTCTATAAGTATGGATCCTTGGCTTTAATTTCCCATTGGTCCAAATGAGTGACAAACAAATTTTATAGAAAAATTCTCAAATACAATTGAGAAATCGGACTTACATAGTCTATAAGTATGGACCCTTGGCTTTAATTTCCCATTGGTCCAAATGAGTGACAAACAAATTTTATAGAAAAATTCTCAAACACAATTGAGAAATCGGACTTACATAGTCTATAAGTATGGATCCTTGGCTTTAATTTCCCATTGGTCCAAATGAGTGACAAACAAATTTTATAGAAAAATTCTCAAATACAATTGAGAAATCGGACTTACATAGTCTATAAGTATGGATCCTTGGCTTTAATTTCCCATTGGTCCAAATGAGTGACAAACAAATTTTATAGAAAAATTCTCAAATACAATTGAGAAATCGGACTTACATAGTCTATAAGTATGGATCCTTGGCTTTAATTTCCCATTGGTCCAAATGAGTGACAAACAAATTTTAAAGAAAAATTCTCAAATACAATTGAGAAATCGGACTTACATAGTCTATAAGTATGGATCCTTGGCTTTAATTTCCCATTGGTCCAAATTAGTGACAAACATAAATGTGCCCACAAATAGCCAAATTCCCATAGAGCTGAACAAAATTTACACAATCTTAATCTTTAAAATTTTATAGAAAAATTCTCAAATACAATTGAGAAATCGGACTTACATAGTCTATAAGTATGGATCCTTGGCTTTAATTTCCCATTGGTCCAAATTAGTGACAAACATAAATGTGCCCACAAATAGCCAAATTCCCATAGAGCTGAACAAAATTTACACAATCTTAATCTTTAAAATTTTATAGAAAAATTCTCAAATACAATTGAGAAATCGGACTTACATAGTCTATATGTATGGATCCTTGGCTTTAATTTCCCATTGGTCCAAATGAGTGACAAACATAAATGTGCCCACAAATAGCCAAATTCCCGTAGAGCTGAACAAAGTTTACACAATTTTAATCTTTAAAATTTTATAGAAAAATTCTCAAATACAATTGAGAAATCGGACTTACATAGTCTATAAGTATGGATCCTTGGCTTTAATTTCCCATTGGTCCAAATGAGTGACAAACAAATTTTATAGAAAAATTCTCAAATACAATTGAGAAATCGGACTTACATAGTCTATAAGTATGGATCCTTGGCTTTAATTTCCCATTGGTCCAAATTAGTGACAAACATAAATGTGCCCACAAATAGCCAAATTCCCATAGAGCTGAACAAAATTTACACAATCTTAATCTTTAAAATTTTATAGAAAAATTCTCAAATACAATTGAGAAATCGGACTTACATAGTCTATAAGTATGGATCCTTGGCTTTAATTTCCCATTGGTCCAAATGAGTGACAAACAAATTTTAAAGAAAAATTCTCAAATACAATAGAGAAATCGGACTTACATAGTCTATAAGTATGGATCCTTGGCTTTAATTTCCCATTGGTCCAAATTAGTGACAAACATAAATGTGCCCACAAATAGCCAAATTCCCATAGAGCTGAACAAAATATACACAATCTTAATCTTTAAAATTTTATAGAAAAATTCTCAAATACAATTGAGAAATCGGACTTACATAGTCTATAAGTATGGATCCTTGGCTTTAATTTCCCATTGGTCCAAATGAGTGACAAACAAATTTTAAAGAAAAATTGTCAAATATAATAGAGAAATCGGACTTACATAGTCTATAAGTATGGATCCTTGGCTTTAATTTCCCATTGGTCCAAATGAGTGACAAACAAATTTTATAGAAAAATTCTCAAATACAATTGAGAAATCGGACTTACATAGTCTATAAGTATGGATCCTTGGCTTTAATTTCCCATTGGTCCAAATGAGTCACAAACATAAATGTGCCCACAAATAGCCAAATTCCCGTAGAGCTGAACAAAGTTTACACAATTTTAATCTTTTAAATTTTATAGAAAAATTCTCAAATACAATTAAGAAATCGGACTTACATAGTCTATAAGTATGGATCCTTGGCTTTAATTTCCCATTGGTCCAAATGAGTCACAAACATAAATGTGCCCACAAATAGCCAAATTCCCGTAGAGCTGAACAAAGTTTACACAATTTTAATCTTTAAAATTTTATAGAAAAATTCTCAAATACAATTAAGAAATCGGACTTACATAGTCTATAAGTATGGATCCTTGGCTTTAATTTCCCATTGGTCCAAATGAGTCACAAACATAAATGTGCCCACAAATAGCCAAATTCCCGTAGAGCTGAACAAAGCTTACACAATTTTAATCTTTAAAATTTTATAGAAAAATTCTCAAATACAATTGAGAAATCGGACTTACATAGTCTATAAGTATGGATCCTTGGCTTTAATTTCCCATTGGTCCAAATGAGTGACAAACATAAATGTGCCCACAAATAGCCAAATTCCCGTAGAGCTGAACAAAATTTACACTATTTTAATCTTTAAAATTTTATAGAAAAATTCTCAAATACAATTGAGAAATTGGACTTACATAGTCTATAAGTATGGATCCTTGGCTTTAATTTCCCATTGGTCCAAATGAGTGACAAACATAAATGTGCCCACAAATAGCCAAATTCCCGTAGAGCTGAACAAAGTTTACACAATTTTAATCTTTAAAATTTTATAGAAAAATTCTCAAATACAATTGAGAAATCGGACTTACATAGTCTATATGTATGGATCCTTGGCTTTAATTTCCCATTGGTCCAAATGAGTGACAAACATAAATGTGCCCACAAATAGCCAAATTCCCGTAGAGCTGAACAAAGTTTACACAATTTTAATCTTTAAAATTTTATAGAAAAATTCTCAAATACAATTGAGAAATCGGACTTACATAGTCTATAAGTATGGATCCTTGGCTTTAATTTCCATTGGTCCAAATGATTGACAAACATAAATGTGCCCACAAATAGCCAAATTCCCGTAGAGCTGAACAAAGTTTACACAATTTTAATCTTTAAAATTTTATAGAAAAATTCTCAAATACAATTGAGAAATCGGACTTACATAGTCTATAAGTATGGATCCTTGGCTTTAATTTCCCATTGGTCCAAATGAGTGACAAACATAAATGTGCCCACAAATAGCCAAATTCCCGTAGAGCTGAACAAAGTTTACACAATTTTAATCTTTAAAATTTTATAGAAAAATTCTCAAATACAATTGAGAAATCGGACTTACATAGTCTATAAGTATGGATCCTTGGCTATAATTTCCCATTGGTCCAAATGAGTGACAAACATAAATGTGCCCACAAATAGCCAAATTCCCGTAGAGCTGAACAAAGTTTACAATATTTTAATCTTTAAAATTTTATAGAAAAATTCTCAAATACAATTGAGAAATTGGACTAACATAGTCTATAAGTATGGATCCTTGGCTTTAATTTCCCATTGGTCCAAATGAGTGACAAACATAAATGTGCCCACAAATAGCCAAATTCCCGTAGAGCTGAACAAAGTTTACACAATTTTAATCTTTAAAATTTTATAGAAAAATTCTCAAATACAATTGAGAAATCGGACTTACATAGTCTATAAGTATGGATCCTTGGCTATAATTTCCCATTGGTCCAAATGAGTGACAAACATAAATGTGCCCACAAATAGCCAAATTCCCGTAGAGCTGAACAAAATTTACACTATTTTAATCTTTAAAATTTTATAGAAAAATTCTCAAATACAATTGAGAAATTGGACTTACATAGTCTATAAGTATGGATCCTTGGCTTTAATTTCCCATTGGTCCAAATAAGTGACAAACATAAATGTGCCCACAAATAGCCAAATTCCCGTAGAGCTGAACAAAGTTTACACAATTTTAATCTTTAAAATTTTATAGAAAAATTCTCAAATACAATTGAGAAATCGGACTTACATAGTCTATAAGTATGGATCCTTGGCTTTAATTTCCCATTGTTCCAAATGAGTGACAAACAAATTTTATAGAAAAATTCTCAAATACAATAGAGAAATCGGACTTACATAGTCTATAAGTATGGATCCTTGGCTTTAATTTCCCATTGGTCCAAATAAGTGACAAACATAAATGTGCCCACAAATAGCCAAATTCCCGTAGAGCTGAACAAAGTTTACACAATTTTAATCTTTAAAATTTTATAGAAAAATTCTCAAATACAATTGAGAAATCGGACTTACATAGTCTATAAGTATGGATCCTTGGCTTTAATTTCCCATTGGTCCAAATGAGTGACAAACATAAATGTGCCCACAAATAGCCAAATTCCCGTAGAGCTGAACAAAATTTACACAATTTTAATCTTTAAAATTTTATAGAAAAATTCTCAATACAATTGAGAAATCGGACTTACATAGTCTATAAGTATGGATCCTTGGCTTTAATTTCCCATTGGTCCAAATAAGTGACAAACATAAATGTGCCCACAAATAGCCAAATTCCCGTAGAGCTGAACAAAGTTTACACAATTTTACTCTTTAAAATTTTATAGAAAAATTCTCAAATACAATTGAGAAATCGGACTTACATAGTCTATAAGTATGGATCCTTGGCTTTAATTTCCCATTGGTCCAAATGAGTGACAAACATAAATGTGCCCACAAATAGCCAAATTCCCGTAGAGCTGAACAAAATTTACACAATTTTAATCTTTAAAATTTTATAGAAAAATTCTCAATACAATTGAGAAATCGGACTTACATAGTCTATAAGTATGGATCCTTGGCTTTAATTTCCCATTGGTCCAAATAAGTGACAAACATAAATGTGCCTACAAATAGCCAAATTCCCGTAGAGCTGAACAAAGTTTACACAATTTTAATCTTTAAAATTTTATAGAAAAATTCTCAAATACAATTGAGAAATCGGACTTACATAGTCTATAAGTATGGATCCTTGGCTTTAATTTCCCATTGGTCCAAATGAGTGACAAACATAAATGTGCCCACAAATAGCCAAATTCCCGTAGAGCTGAACAAAATTTACACAATTTTAATCTTTAAAATTTTATAGAAAAATTCTCAATACAATTGAGAAATCGGACTTACATAGTCTATAAGTATGGATCCTTGGCTTTAATTTCCCATTGGTCCAAATAAGTGACAAACATAAATGTGCCCACAAATAGCCAAATTCCTGTAGAGCTGAACAAAATTTACACAATTTTAATCTTTAAAATTTTATAGAAAAATTCTCAATACAATTGAGAAATCGGACTTACATAGTCTATAAGTATGGATCCTTGGCTTTAATTTCCGATTGGTCCAAATGAGTGACAAACATAAATGTGCCCACAAATAGCCAAATTCCCGTAGAGGTGAACAAAACTTACACTATTTTAATCTTTAAAATTTTATAGAAAAATTCTCAATACAATTGAGAAATCGGACTTACATAGTCTATAAGTATGGATCCTTGGCTTTAATTTCCCATTGGTCCAAATGAGTGACAAACAAATTTTATAGAAAAATTCTCAAATACAATTGAGAAATTGGACTTACATAGTCTATAAGTATGGATCTTTGGCTTTAATTTCCCATTGGTCCAAATGAGTGACAAACAAATTTTATAGAAAAATTCTCAAATACAATTGAGAAATTGGACTTACATAGTCTATAAGTATGGATCCTTGGCTTTAATTTCCCATTGGTCCAAATGAGTGACAAACAAATTTTATAGAAAAATTCTCAAATACAATTGAGAAATTGGACTTACATAGTCTATAAGTATGGATCCTTGGCTTTAATTTCCCATTGGTCCAAATGAGTGACAAACAAATTTTATAGAAAAATTCTCAAATACAATTGAGAAATCGGACTTACATAGTCTATAAGTATGGATCCTTGGCTTTAATTTCCCATTGGTCCAAATGAGTGACAAACAAATTTTATAGAAAAATTCTCAAATACAATTGAGAAATTGGACTTACATAGTCTATAAGTATGGATCCTTGGCTTTAATTTCCCATTGGTCCAAATGAGTGACAAACAAATTTTATAGAAAAATTCTCAAATACAATTGAGAAATTGGACTTACATAGTCTATAAGTATGGATCCTTGGCTTTAATTTCCCATTGGTCCAAATGAGTGACAAACAAATTTTATAGAAAAATTCTCAAATACAATTGAGAAATTGGACTTACATAGTCTATAAGTATGGATCCTTGGCTTTAATTTCCCATTGGTCCAAATGAGTGATAAGCAAATGTTATAGAAAAATTCTCAAATACAATTGAGAAATCGGACTTACATAGTCTATAAGTATGGATCCATGGCTTTAATTTCCCATTGGTCCAAATAAGTGACAAACATAAATGTGCCCACAAATAGCCAAATTCCCGTAGAGGTGAACAAAACTTACACTATTTTAATCTTTAAAATTTTATAGAAAAATTCTCAAATACAATTGAGAAATTGGACTTACATAGTCTATAAGTATGGATCTTTGGCTTTAATTTCCCATTGGTCCAAATGAGTGACAAACAAATTTTATAGAAAAATTCTCAAATACAATTGAGAAATTGGACTTACATAGTCTATAAGTATGGATCCTTGGCTTTAATTTCCCATTGGTCCAAATGAGTGACAAACAAATTTTATAGAAAAATTCTCAAATACAATTGAGAAATTGGACTTACATAGTCTATAAGTATGGATCCTTGGCTTTAATTTCCCATTGGTCCAAATGAGTGACAAACAAATTTTATAGAAAAATTCTCAAATACAATTGAGAAATTGGACTTACATAGTCTATAAGTATGGATCCTTGGCTTTAATTTCCCATTGGTCCAAATGAGTGACAAACAAATTTTATAGAAAAATTCTCAAATACAATTGAGAAATTGGACTTACATAGTCTATAAGTATGGATCCTTGGCTTTAATTTCCCATTGGTCCAAATGAGTGACAAACAAATTTTATAGAAAAATTCTCAAATACAATTGAGAAATTGGACTTACATAGTCTATAAGTATGGATCCTTGGCTTTAATTTCCCATTGGTCCAAATGAGTGACAAACAAATTTTATAGAAAAATTCTCAAATACAATTGAGAAATTGGACTTACATAGTCTATAAGTATGGATCCTTGGCTTTAATTTCCCATTGGTCCAAATGAGTGATAAGCAAATGTTATAGAAAAATTCTCAAATACAATTGAGAAATCGGACTTACATAGTCTATAAGTATGGATCCATGGCTTTAATTTCCCATTGGTCCAAATAAGTGACAAACATAAATGTGCCCACAAATAGCCAAATTCCCGTAGAGGTGAACAAAACTTACACTATTTTAATCTTTAAAATTTTATAGAAAAATTCTCAAATACAATTGAGAAATTGGACTTACATAGTCTATAAGTATGGATCCTTGGCTTTAATTTCCCATTGGTCCAAATGAGTGACAAACAAATTTTATAGAAAAATTCTCAAATACAATTGAGAAATTGGACTTACATAGTCTATAAGTATGGATCCTTGGCTTTAATTTCCCATTGGTCCAAATGAGTGACAAACAAATTTTATAGAAAAATTCTCAAATACAATTGAGAAATTGGACTTACATAGGCTATAAGTATGGATCCTTGGCTTTAATTTCCCATTGGTCCAAATGAGTGACAAACAAATTTTATAGAAAAATTCTCAAATACAATTGAGAAATTGGACTTACATAGTCTATAAGTATGGATCCTTGGCTTCAATTTCCCATTGGTCCAAATGAGTGACAAACAAATTTTATAGAAAATTTCTCAAATACAATTGAGAAATTGGACTTACATAGTCTATAAGTATGGATCCTTGGCTTTAATTTCCCATTGGTCCAAATGAGTGACAAACAAATTTTATAGAAAATTTCTCAAATACAATTGAGAAATTGGACTTACATAGTCTATAAGTATGGATCCTTGGCTTCAATTTCCCATTGGTCCAAATGAGTGACAAACAAATTTTATAGAAAAATTCTCAAATACAATTGAGAAATTGGACTTACATAGTCTATAAGTATGGATCCTTGGCTTTAATTTCCCATTGGTCCAAATAAGTGACAAACATAAATGTGCCCACAAATAGCCAAATTCCCGTAGAGTTGAACAAAACTTACACTATTTTAATCTTTAAAATTTTATAGAAAAATTCTCAAATACAATTGAGAAATTGGACTTACATAGTCTATAAGTATGGATCCTTGGCTTCAATTTCCCATTGGTCCAAATGAGTGACAAACAAATTTTATAGAAAAATTCTCAAATACAATTGAGAAATTGGACTTACATAGTCTATAAGTATGGATCCTTGGCTTTAATTTCCCATTGGTCCAAATGAGTGACAAACAAATTTTATAGAAAAATTCTCAAATACAATTGAGAAATTGGACTTACATAGGCTATAAGTATGGATCCTTGGCTTTAATTTCCCATTGGTCCAAATGAGTGACAAACAAATTTTATAGAAAATTTCTCAAATACAATTGAGAAATTGGACTTACATAGTCTATAAGTATGGATCCTTGGCTTCAATTTCCCATTGGTCCAAATGAGTGACAAACAAATTTTATAGAAAATTTCTCAAATACAATTGAGAAATTGGACTTACATAGTCTATAAGTATGGATCCTTGGCTTTAATTTCCCATTGGTCCAAATGAGTGACAAACAAATTTTATAGAAAATTTCTCAAATACAATTGAGAAATTGGACTTACATAGTCTATAAGTATGGATCCTTGGCTTCAATTTCCCATTGGTCCAAATGAGTGACAAACAAATTTTATAGAAAAATTCTCAAATACAATTGAGAAATTGGACTTACATAGTCTATAAGTATGGATCCTTGGCTTCAATTTCCCATTGGTCCAAATGAGTGACAAACAAATTTTATAGAAAAATTCTCAAATACAATTGAGAAATTGGACTTACATAGTCTATAAGTATGGATCCTTGGCTTTAATTTCCCATTGGTCCAAATGAGTGACAAACAAATTTTATAGAAAATTTCTCAAATACAATTGAGAAATTGGACTTACATAGTCTATAAGTATGGATCCTTGGCTTCAATTTCCCATTGGTCCAAATGAGTGACAAACAAATTTTATAGAAAAATTCTCAAATACAATTGAGAAATTGGACTTACATAGTCTATAAGTATGGATCCTTGGCTTCAATTTCCCATTGGTCCAAATGAGTGACAAACAAATTTTATAGAAAAATTCTCAAATACAATTGAGAAATTGGACTTACATAGTCTATAAGTATGGATCCTTGGCTTCAATTTCCCATTGGTCCAAATGAGTGACAAACAAATTTTATAGAAAAATTCTCAAATACAATTGAGAAATTGGACTTACATAGTCTATAAGTATGGATCCTTGGCTTTAATTTCCCATTGGTCCAAATGAGTGACAAACAAATTTTATAGAAAAATTCTCAAATACAATTGAGAAATTGGACTTACATAGTCTATAAGTATGGATCCTTGGCTTCAATTTCCCATTGGTCCAAATGAGTGACAAACAAATTTTATAGAAAAATTCTCAAATACAATTGAGAAATTGGACTTACATAGTCTATAAGTATGGATCCTTGGCTTTAATTTCCCATTGGTCCAAATGAGTGACAAACAAATTTTATAGAAAAATTCTCAAATACAATTGAGAAATTGGACTTACATAGGCTATAAGTATGGATCCTTGGCTTTAATTTCCCATTGGTCCAAATGAGTGACAAACAAATTTTATAGAAAAATTCTCAAATACAATTGAGAAATTGGACTTACATAGTCTATAAGTATGGATCCTTGGCTTCAATTTCCCATTGGTCCAAATGAGTGACAAACAAATTTTATAGAAAATTTCTCAAATACAATTGAGAAATTGGACTTACATAGTCTATAAGTATGGATCCTTGCTTCAATTTCCCATTGGTCCAATGAGTGACAAACAAATTTTATAGAAAAATTCTCAAATACAATTGAGAAATTGGACTTACATAGTCTATAAGTATGGATCCTTGGCTTTAATTTCCCATTGGTCCAAATAAGTGACAAACATAAATGTGCCCACAAATAGCCAAATTCCCGTAGAGTTGAAAAAAACTTACACTATTTTAATCTTTAAAATTTTATAGAAAAATTCTCAATACAATTGAGAAATTGGACTTACATAGTCTATAAGTATGGATCCTTGGCTTCAATTTCCCATTGGTCCAAATGAGTGACAAACAAATTTTATAGAAAAATTCTCAAATACAATTGAGAAATTGGACTTACATAGTCTATAAGTATGGATCCTTGGCTTCAATTTCCCATTGGTCCAAATGAGTGACAAACAAATTTTATAGAAAAATTCTCAAATACAATTGAGAAATTGGACTTACATAGTCTATAAGTATGGATCCTTGGCTTTAATTTCCATTGGTCCAAATGAGTGACAAACAAATTTTATAGAAAAATTCTCAAATACAATTGAGAAATTGGACTTACATAGTCTATAAGTATGGATCCTTGGCTTCAATTTCCCATTGGTCCAAATGAGTGACAAACAAATTTTATAGAAAAATTCTCAAATACAATTGAGAAATTGGACTTACATAGTCTATAAGTATGGATCCTTGGCTTTAATTTCCCATTGGTCCAAATAAGTGACAAACATAAATGTGCCCACAAATAGCCAAATTCCCGTAGAGTTGAACAAAACTTACACTATTTTAATCTTTAAAATTTTATAGAAAAATTCTCAAATACAATTGAGAAATTGGACTTACATAGTCTATAAGTATGGATCCTTGGCTTTAATTTCCCATTGGTCCAAATGAGTGACAAACAAATTTTATAGAAAATTTCTCAAATACAATTGAGAAATTGGACTTACATAGTCTATAAGTATGGATCCTTGGCTTTAATTTCCCATTGGTCCAAATGAGTGACAAACAAATTTTATAGAAAATTTCTCAAATACAATTGAGAAATTGGACTTACATAGTCTATAAGTATGGATCCTTGGCTTCAATTTCCCATTGGTCCAAATGAGTGACAAACAAATTTTATAGAAAAATTCTCAAATACAATGAGAAATTGGACTTACATAGTCTATAAGTATGGATCCTTGGCTTCAATTTCCCATTGGTCCAAATGAGTGACAAACAAATTTTATAGAAAAATTCTCAAATACAATTGAGAAATTGGACTACATAGTCTATAAGTATGGATCCTTGGCTTCAATTTCCATTGGTCCAAATGAGTGACAAACAAATTTTATAGAAAAATTCTCAAATACAATGAGAAATTGGACTTACATAGTCTATAAGTATGGATCCTTGGCTTTAATTTCCCATTGGTCCAAATGAGTGACAAACAAATTTTATAGAAAAATTCTCAAATACAATTGAGAAATTGGACTTACATAGTCTATAAGTATGGATCCTTGGCTTCAATTTCCCATTGGTCCAAATGAGTGACAAACAAATTTTATAGAAAAATTCTCAAATACAATTGAGAAATTGGACTTACATAGTCTATAAGTATGGATCCTTGGCTTTAATTTCCCATTGGTCCAAATAAGTGACAAACATAAATGTGCCCACAAATAGCCAAATTCCCGTAGAGTTGAACAAAACTTACACTATTTTAATCTTTAAAATTTTATAGAAAAATTCTCAAATACAATTGAGAAATTGGACTTACATAGTCTATAAGTATGGATCCTTGGCTTTAATTTCCCATTGGTCCAAATGAGTGACAAACAAATTTTATAGAAAATTTCTCAAATACAATTGAGAAATTGGACTTACATAGTCTATAAGTATGGATCCTTGGCTTTAATTTCCCATTGGTCCAAATGAGTGACAAACAAATTTTATAGAAAATTTCTCAAATACAATTGAGAAATTGGACTTACATAGTCTATAAGTATGGATCCTTGGCTTCAATTTCCCATTGGTCCAAATGAGTGACAAACAAATTTTATAGAAAAATTCTCAAATACAATTGAGAAATTGGACTTACATAGTCTATAAGTATGGATCCTTGGCTTTAATTTCCCATTGGTCCAAATGAGTGACAAACAAATTTTATAGAAAATTTCTCAAATACAATTGAGAAATTGGACTTACATAGGCTATAAGTATGGATCCTTGGCTTCAATTTCCCATTGGTCCAAATGAGTGACAAACAAATTTTATAGAAAAATTCTCAAATACAATTGAGAAATTGGACTTACATAGTCTATAAGTATGGATCCTTGGCTTTAATTTCCCATTGGTCCAAATGAGTGACATACAAATTTTATAGAAAATTTCTGAAATACAATTGAGAAATTGGACTTACATAGTCTATAAGTATGGATCCTTGGCTTTAATTTCCCATTGGTCCAAATAAGTGACAAACATAAATGTGCCCACAAATAGCCAAATTCCCGTAGAGGTGAACAAAACTTACATTATTTTAATCTTTAAAATTTTATAGAAAAATTCTCAAATACAATTGAGAAATTGGACTTACATAGTCTATAAGTATGGATCCTTGGCTTTAATTTCCCATTGGTCCAAATGAGTGACAAACAAGTGTTATAGAAAAATTCTCAAATACAATTGAGAAATCGGACTTACATAATCTATAAGTATGGATCCTTGGCTTTAATTTGCCATTGGTCCAAATGAGTGACAAACAAGTGTTATAGAAAAATTCTCAAATACAATTGAGAAATCGGACTTACATAGTCTATAAGTATGGATCCTTGGCTTTAATTTGCCATTGGTCCAAATGAGCGACAAACAAATGTTATAGAAAAATTCTCAAATACAATTGAGAAATCGGACTTACATAATCTATAAGTATGGATCCTTGGCTTTAATTTGCCATTGGTCCAAATGAGTGACAAACAAGTGTTATAGAAAAATTCTCAAATACAATTGAGAAATCGGACTTACATAGTCTATAAGTATGGATCCTTGGCTTTTAATTTGCCATTGGTCCAAATGAGTGACAAACAAGTGTTATAGAAAAATTCTCAAATACAATTGAGAAATCGGACTTACATAGTCTATAAGTATGGATCCTTGGCTTTAATTTCCCATTGGTCCAAATAAGTGACAAACATAAATGTGCCCACAAATAGCCAAATTCCCGTAGAGGTGAACAAAACTTACACTATTTTAATCTTTAAAATTTTATAGAAAAATTCTCAAATACAATTGAGAAATTGGACTTACATAGTCTATAAGTATGGATCCTTGGCTTTAATTTCCCATTGGTCCAAATGAGTGACAACAAATTTTATAGAAATTTCTCAAATACAATTGAGAAATTGGACTTACATAGGCTATAAGTATGGATCCTTGGCTTCAATTTCCCATTGGTCCAAATGAGTGACAAACAAATTTTATAGAAAAATTCTCAAATACAATTGAGAAATTGGACTTACATAGTCTATAAGTATGGATCCTTGGCTTTAATTTCCCATTGGTCCAAATGAGTGACATACAAATTTTATAGAAAATTTCTGAAATACAATTGAGAAATTGGACTTACATAGTCTATAAGTATGGATCCTTGGCTTTAATTTCCCATTGGTCCAAATAAGTGACAAACATAAATGTGCCCACAAATAGCCAAATTCCCGTAGAGGTGAACAAAAGTTACATTATTTTAATCTTTAAAATTTTATAGAAAAATTCTCAAATACAATTGAGAAATTGGACTTACATAGTCTATAAGTATGGATCCTTGGCTTTAATTTCCCATTGGTCCAAATGAGTGACAAACAAGTGTTATAGAAAAATTCTCAAATACAATTGAGAAATCGGACTTACATAATCTATAAGTATGGATCCTTGGCTTTAATTTGCCATTGGTCCAAATGAGTGACAAACAAGTGTTATAGAAAAATTCTCAAATACAATTGAGAAATCGGACTTACATAGTCTATAAGTATGGATCCTTGGCTTTAATTTGCCATTGGTCCAAATGAGCGACAAACAAATGTTATAGAAAAATTCTCAAATAGCAATTGAGAAATCGGACTTACATAATCTATAAGTATGGATCCTTGGCTTTAATTTGCCATTGGTCCAAATGAGTGACAAACAAGTGTTATAGAAAAATTCTCAAATACAATTGAGAAATCGGACTTACATAGTCTATAAGTATGGATCCTTGGCTTTAATTTCCCATTGGTCCAAATAAGTGACAAACATAAATGTGCCCACAAATAGCCAAATTCCCGTAGAGGTGAACAAAACTTACACTATTTTAATCTTTAAAATTTTATAGAAAAATTCTCAAATACAATTGAGAAATTGGACTTACATAGTCTATAAGTATGGATCCTTGGCTTTAATTTCCCATTGGTCCAAATGAGTGACAAACAAATTTTATAGAAAATTTCTCAAATACAATTGAGAAATTGGACTTACATAGTCTATAAGTATGGATCCTTGGCTTCAATTTCCCATTGGTCCAAATGAGTGACAAACAAATTTTATAGAAAAAATTCTCAAATACAATTGAGAAATTGGACTTACATAGTCTATAAGTATGGATCCTTGGCTTCAATTTGCCATTGGTCCAAATGAGTGACAAACAAGTGTTATAGAAAAATTCTCAAATACAATTGAGAAATCGGACTTACATAGTCTATAAGTATGGATCCTTGGCTTTAATTTGCCATTGGTCCAATGAGCGACAAACAAATGTTATAGAAAAATTCTCAAATACAATGAGAAATCGGACTTACATAATCTATAAGTATGGATCCTTGGCTTTAATTTGCCATTGGTCCAAATGAGTGACAAACAAGTGTTATAGAAAAATTCTCAAATACAATTGAGAAATCGGACTTACATAGTCTATAAGTATGGATCCTTGGCTTTAATTTGCCATTGTCCAAATGAGTGACAAACAAGTGTTATAGAAAAATTCTCAAATACAATTGAGAAATTGGACTTACATAGTCTATAAGTATGGATCCTTGGCTTTAATTTCCCATTGGTCCAAATAAGTGACAAACATAAATGTGCCCACAAATAGCCAAATTCCCGTAGAGTGAACAAAACTTACACTATTTTAATCTTTAAAATTTTATAGAAAAATTCTCAAATACAATTGAGAAATTGGACTTACATAGTCTATAAGTATGGATCCTTGGCTTTAATTTCCCATTGGTCCAAATGAGTGACAAACAAATTTTATAGAAAATTTCTCAAATACAATTGAGAAATTGGACTTACATAGTCTATAAGTATGGATCCTTGGCTTCAATTTCCCATTGGTCCAAATGAGTGACAAACAAATTTTATAGAAAAATTCTCAAATACAATTGAGAAATTGGACTTACATAGTCTATAGTATGGATCCTTGGCTTTAATTTCCCATTGGTCCAAATGAGTGACAAACAAATTTTATAGAAAATTTCTCAAATACAATTGAGAAATTGGACTTACATAGGCTATAAGTATGGATCCTTGGCTTCAATTTCCCATTGGTCCAATGAGTGACAAACAAATTTTATAGAAAAATTCTCAAATACAATTGAGAAATTGGACTTACATAGTCTATAAGTATGGATCCTTGGCTTTAATTTCCCATTGGTCCAAATGAGTGACATACAAATTTTATAGAAAATTTCTGAAATACAATTGAGAAATTGGACTTACATAGTCTATAAGTATGGATCCTTGGCTTTAATTTCCCATTGGTCCAAATGAGTGACAAACAAGTGTTATAGAAAAATTCTCAAATACAATTGAGAAATCGGACTTACATAATCTATAAGTATGGATCCTTGGCTTTAATTTGCCATTGGTCCAAATGAGTGACAAACAAGTGTTATAGAAAAATTCTCAAATACAATTGAGAAATCGGACTTACATAATCTATAAGTATGGATCCTTGGCTTTAATTTGCCATTGGTCCAAATGAGTGACAAACAAGTGTTATAGAAAAATTCTCAAATACAATTGAGAAATCGGACTTACATAGTCTATAAGTATGGATCCTTGGCTTTAATTTGCCATTGGTCCAAATGAGTGACAAACAAGTGTTATAGAAAAATTCTCAAATACAATTGAGAAATTGGACTTAGCTAGTCTATAAGTATGGATCCTTGGCTTTAATTTCCCATTGGTCCAAATAAGTGACAAACATAAATGTGCCCACAAATAGCCAAATTCCCGTAGAGGTGAACAAAACTTACACTATTTTAATCTTTAAAATTTTATAGAAAAATTCTCAAATACAATTGAGAAATTGGACTTACATAGTCTATAAGTATGGATCCTTGGCTTTAATTTCCCATTGGTCCAAATGAGTGACAAACAAATTTTATAGAAAATTTCTCAAATACAATTGAGAAATTGGACTTACATAGTCTATAAGTATGGATCCTTGGCTTCAATTTCCCATTGGTCCAAATGAGTGACAAACAAATTTTATAGAAAAATTCTCAAATACAATTGAGAAATTGGACTTACATAGTCTATAAGTATGGATCCTTGGCTTCAATTTCCCATTGGTCCAAATGAGTGACAAACAAATTTTATAGAAAAATTCTCAAATACAATTGAGAAATTGGACTTACATAGTCTATAAGTATGGATCCTTGGCTTCAATTTCCCATTGGTCCAAATGAGTGACAAACAAAATTTATAGAAAAATTCTCAAATACAATTGAGAAATTGGACTTACATAGTCTATAAGTATGGATCCTTGGCTTCAATTTCCCATTGGTCCAAATGAGTGACAAACAAATTTTATAGAAAAATTCTCAAATACAATTGAGAAATTGGACTTACATAGTCTATAAGTATGGATCCTTGGCTTTAATTTCCCATTGGTCCAAATGAGTGACAAACAAATTTTATAGAAAATTTCTCAAATACAATTGAGAAATTGGACTTACATAGTCTATAAGTATGGATCCTTGGCTTCAATTTCCCATTGGTCCAAATGAGTGACAAACAAAATTTATAGAAAAATTCTCAAATACAATTGAGAAATTGGACTTACATAGTCTATAAGTATGGATCCTTGGCTTCAATTTCCCATTGGTCCAAATGAGTGACAAACAAATTTTATAGAAAAATTCTCAAATACAATTGAGAAATTGGACTTACATAGTCTATAAGTATGGATCCTTGGCTTCAATTTCCCATTGGTCCAAATGAGTGACAAACAAATTTTATAGAAAAATTCTCAAATACAATTGAGAAATTGGACTTACATAGTCTTTAAGTATGGATCCTTGGCTTCAATTTCCCATTGGTCCAAATGAGTGACAAACAAATTTTATAGAAAAATTCTCAAATACAATTGAGAAATTGGACTTACATAGTCTATAAGTATGGATCCTTGGCTTTAATTTCCCATTGGTCCAAATGAGTGACAATTAAATTTTATAGAAAATTTCTCAAATACAATTGAGAAATTGGACTTACATAGTCTATAAGTATGGATCCTTGGCTTCAATTTCCCATTGGTCCAAATGAGTGACAAACAAATTTTATAGAAAAATTCTCAAATACAATTGAGAAATTGGACTTACATAGTCTATAAGTATGGATCCTTGGCTTTAATTTCCCATTGGTCCAAATAAGTGACAAACATAAATGTGCCCACAAATAGCCAAATTCCCGTAGAGGTGAACAAAACTTACACTATTTTAATCTTTAAAATTTTATAGAAAAATTCTCAAATACAATTGAGAAATTGGACTTACATAGTCTATAAGTATGGATCCTTGGCTTCAATTTCCCATTGGTCCAAATGAGTGACAAACAAATTTTATAGAAAAATTCTCAAATACAATTGAGAAATTGGACTTACATAGTCTATAAGTATGGATCCTTGGCTTTAATTTCCCATTGGTCCAAATAAGTGACAAACATAAATGTGCCCACAAATAGCCAAATTCCCGTAGAGGTGAACAAAACTTACACTATTTTAATCTTTAAAATTTTATAGAAAAATTCTCAAATACAATTGAGAAATTGGACTTACATAGTCTATAAGTATGGATCCTTGGCTTCAATTTCCCATTGGTCCAAATGAGTGACAAACAAATTTTATAGAAAAATTCTCAAATACAATTGAGAAATTGGACTTACATAGTCTATAAGTATGGATCCTTGGCTTTTATTTCCCATTGGTCCAAATGAGTGACAAACAAATTTTATAGAAAATTCTCAAATACAATTGAGAAATTGGACTTACATAGTCTATAAGTATGGATCCTTGGCTTCAATTTCCCATTGGTCCAATGAGTGACAAACCAAATTTTATAGAAAAATTCTCAAATACAATTGAGAAATTGGACTTACATAGTCTATAAGTATGGATCCTGGCTTCAATTTCCCATTGGTCCAAATGAGTGACAAACAAATTTTATAGAAAAATTCTCAAATACAATTGAGAAATTGGACTTACATAGTCTATAAGTATGGATCCTTGGCTTTAATTTCCCATTGGTCCAAATGAGTGGCAAACAAATTTTATAGAAAATTTCTCAAATACAATTGAGAAATTGGACTTACATAGTCTATAAGTATGGATCCTTGGCTTCAATTTCCCATTGGTCCAAATGAGTGACAAACAAATTTTATAGAAAATTTCTCAAATACAATTGAGAAATTGGACTTACATAGTCTATAAGTATGGATCCTTGGCTTTAATTTCCCATTGGTCCAAATGAGTGACAAACAAATTTTATAGAAAATTTCTCAAATACAATTGAGAAATTGGACTTACATAGTCTATAAGTATGGATCCTTGGCTTCAATTTCCCATTGGTCCAAATGAGTGACAAAACAAATTTTATAGAAAAATTCTCAAATACAATTGAGAAATTGGACTTACATAGTCTATAAGTATGGAGCCTTGGCTTTAATTTCCCATTGGTCCAAATAAGTGACAAACATAAATGTGCCCACAAATAGCCAAATTCCCGTAGAGGTGAACAAAACTTACACTATTTTAATCTTTAAAATTTTATAGAAAAATTCTCAAATACAATTGAGAAATTGGACTTACATAGTCTATAAGTATGGATCCTTGGCTTCAATTTCCCATTGGTCCAAATGAGTGACAAACAAATTTTATAGAAAAATTCTCAAATACAATTGAGAAATTGGACTTACATAGTCTATAAGTATGGATCCTTGGCTTTAATTTCCCATTGGTCCAAATGAGTGACAAACAAATTTTATAGAAAATTTCTCAAATACAATTGAGAAATTGGACTTACATAGTCTATAAGTATGGATCCTTGGCTTTCAATTTCCCATTGGTCCAAATAAGTGACAAACATAAATGTGCCCACAAATAGCCAAATTCACGTAGAGCTGAACAAAATTTACACAATTTTAATCTTTAAAATTTTATAGAAAAATTCTCAAATACAATTGAGAAATTGGACTTACATAGTCAATAAGTATGGATCCTTGGCTTCAATTTCCCATTGGTCCAAATGAGTGACAAACAAATTTTTATAGAAAAATTCTCAAATACAATTGAGAAATTGGACTTACATAGTCTATAAGTATGGATCCTTGGCTTCAATTTCCCATTGGTCCAAATGAGTGACAAACAAATTTTATAGAAAAATTCTCAAATACAATTGAGAAATTGGACTTACATAGTCTATAAGTATGGATCCTTGGCTTTAATTTCCCATTGGTCCAAATGAGTGACAAACAAATTTTATAGAAAATTTC